>JAZDUH010000198.1:13292500-13545000 GCA_036419115.1 Scarus forsteni
TTGTTTTAAAGAAGAGAAAAATCTGTGGAGCAGCTAAACATCCTTATAATGACGCTGAAAATCGTCGCTTGCTCATATCCTCGGGGCACTTGTACGTTTATTTGCCAACGAGGAGGATGTGGACACAAACATATATATTCCAACAATAATAGTCCAAGAGAACTCACCTGGCAGAGCAGGAACATCACTGCTACACTCGGCTGTGATCGCTGAATATGAGGAAGAGGTCATGATCGGTGTGCTTTCGCCGCTGTAGTCGTAGCGTCACCTTCGTTTTTACTTTAATATTTTTAATATATCCCTCCACTGCATACTGAAACTCCTTTTGCCTTTATCTGGGAGATATTGCTCAGGAATTGCTCCAAAAAGAGTCACTGACGCGCGCTGTGTTGTCTTTCTCCGCCATAAAACTTCATCAGCTGCAAGAAGCTTGTCGGGCCTAGCAACAGTAACTAAGGGGGGCGGGGTTTTGCGAAAGGTCTGACCAGAGCTGTAGCCCTGGGTCTGACCTCTCAGGTAGGGGGAGAAGATGGGCAGGTGTGTAGTGGTCATTTTCTGTTAGAACAAGTACTCAAACAAAATTATAATTCATTTACACCTGACCACTAAAGCAGTAAATACCCCATCACTTCCCTACTCATTCAGTTAATTCCTTACATGACTTGTCAAGTATACAGTATTCCCAGTGGTGTACCAGGTAATGGATTATTATTCAGTAGACAGGGGTACAGTACCTGCCTAAGGTGAAGTTCTATAGCGCTCATTTTCCCTTGTTTTATTTTCACTTATAGAATGCTACTTTTTACGAAATAATGGTTTAAAAAGGTTATGTTTTAAATATCTGTTTATGTTTTTAATGAGGGGATGGTCTGTCTTTTTTATTAAATCACTTAGGGAGGGGCATTGGTTTTTGTTTTTAACGCTGATATATATCTCAAGAAAACTTCACGTGAATGATCTCTAGGCCCAGTCCAGGGTACTTTCAGTTAAGGGCCCATAAAATAATCCATAAATGAAAGTTGTTTTTTATTCATTTATTTATTTATTTCTGGCTGTCCTCACTGATTTCTGCCCTAACCACGCATACGAAAAATCATTCCGTTTCAACGTTTTAAACCTAAATTGCAGTGTGAGTGTGTGTGTGTGCGTGTGTGTGTTGCGTCGGCTGGAGATCGATGAATGAAGAGTGACAGGAAGGGTGAGTGTGTGCGTTTGCGAGGTGCGAGAGGCCCGAGAAGAGCTGCTGTGCCCGCCGTGGAAGGAAAGGGGCCAAATAAAATCACCTCTGTTTTGTCTTTGTTGAGCTGAAGGCAGTTGAGGGCCACAGCTTGATTTAGCCCTCCTATAGAAGAGCCTTAAAGGTAAGGCCAAAATTCAAAGGGTCGCCAGCTCACTTAAATAGTGTTTTGGGCGGCCCTGAGGCCTAGAAATGACACAGAGACAAATGGACAACAGAATGTGAAACTTTGCCTCTAGGTAGGTTTTACTAATAATTATTATTATTATTATCATAATTATAATATTTTTTATAATATCAATACCACATATTGAAATCATGTCAAATCAACATTGGCAAATACAAAATTGAAAATGCAACATCTATTACATGCCAAATCTATGTACACAAATGTAGGCAAATCCGACATTGAAAATACATCATCTACACAATGTCAAATCAATGTAGGCAAATTCAACATTGAAAATGCGTCATCTTTTCAATGTCAAATCAATGTAGGCAAATTCAACATTGAAAATGCGTCATCTTTTCAATGTCAAATCAATGTAGGCAAATTCAACATTGAAAATACAACATCTTTTCAATGTCAAATCAATGTAAACAAATTCAACATTGAAAATACAACATCTTTTCAATGTCAAATCAATGTGCAAATTCAACATTGAAAATCGTCATCTTTTCAATGTCAAATCAATGTAAACCAAATTCAACATTGAAAATACAACATCTTTTCAATGTCAAATCAATGTAGGCAAATTCAACATTGAAAATACAACATCTTTTCAATGTCAAATCAATGTAGGCAAATTCAACATTGAAAATGCGTCATCTTTTCAATGTCAAATCAATGTAGGCAAATTCAACATTGAAAATGCGTCATCTTTTCAATGTCAAATCAATGTAGGCAAATTCAACATTGAAAATACAACATCTTTTCAATGTCAAATCAATGTAGGCAAATTCAACATTGAAAATACAACATCTTTTCAATGTCAAATCAATGTAGGCAAATTCAACATTGAAAATGCGTCATCTTTTCAATGTCAAATCAATGTAGGCAAATTCAACATTGAAAATGCGTCATCTTTTCAATGTCAAATCAATGTAGGCAAATTCAACATTGAAAATACAACATCTTTTCAATGTCAAATCAATGTAGGCAAATTCAACATTGAAAATGCGTCATCTTTTCAATGTCAAATCAATGTAGGCAAAGTAAACATTGAAAATACAACATCTATTCTAAATTGATTCAACGTTAATTTTTCAATTGTAGAAATAGTAACTGTAATTAAATATTAAGTCAACGTAGCTTTTTCAACCTCAACCAAAAATAACCAATCTGACCAAAATCCAACGTTGAATAAATGAATTTTGCTATCTGGGCTGTTACAGGCTAAATATTATAGTTCACAGTTCAGACATTTATAGGTCTAAACTGCAGCTCTGAGGACTGCTATTTGTTTTCCTTTTCATTCAAGAATGTAGTTATCCTGATATTTACAACAAAAAAGCACTTTTTATGGAGATTTTATGTTTGTATTTGCACTGTAGTCTAAATAAGGGAAAAAACAATTTAGATTTTTTGCAAAGAGCATTTATTTTGTACTGATGCAGCAATATTTTTTGTACATCTGCATTAGGAAGAAAAAAAAGAAAATGAGATTTTTGCACAACTTCCTACTGTTGGGGATTTTCTATAGTCTTTATTTCGTGTCGTGAGTCCTGTTTTGCATTTCGTATTGTTTCGTGAATTGACCATTTCGTTACACCCCTAGTAAATATGTATCTATGTATTTATGTGTATTCATAAAACAAAGAGTTTTATGCTCTATTGCAGTGTCTTGAGATAACACTTGTTATGAATTGGCGCTATACAAATAAAGTTGATTGATCAAATTAAATTCCAAGACTCCATTGTGTCATGACTAACATTCCCTAAAAGTTTAATCAAAATCCACTGAGAACTTTTTAAGTTGTCTTGCTTATAGACGATCAGACAATTTAACAACCGAATAAGCATCTATCCATCCATCCCTTATCTACATGTATGCCTCTTAAATCTCAGGGTTACAGAGTAACACTGGGCAAGAGATGGGGTTACACCCTGAACCGATTACCAGCCAATCACAGAAACACATATAGAGACAGAACCATTCATGCCAACACTCATACCTAAGGGCAGTTTGGAGTCACCAATTAACCTAGTGAGGATGTTACTGTAGGAGGGAGCGGGAGTGCTGGAGAAAACCCCCACGTGCGTGTGGTGAACATGTTAACTCCACACAGAAAGACCCTGCCCAACACAGGGTTTGAACCAGCAACCCTCTTGCAGTAAGGCAAGGCCGTGTCATCACACTAGATAAAACAGTCAATCCACAGGTAAATACGTAACTCCTTGGTGGAGTTCATAACCCCCAATGGTTAAAGAGTACAAAAATATTGGGTTCAAGTTTATGTCCAGTTACAAGGACAAAAAATAAATGAATACAATAAGCACTTAACGAATCAGCTGAAGTAAAAGTAATGTGTTGGATTAAAATTATATAGTTGTTATTGTGCAAAGCGACTGAGGTACTTGCATGCAAACATAGGAACTCCGGTGCAGAAAAAGGGCAGATGGTGGTGTCATTTAAGTTTACGGTTGCATAATGGAGTTGAAGATTTGGTCAGGATTTATGGAGTCCTCAGTGCTGAGTGATACAAGCAGAAACATATCCATCGTGCAGCGCCACTAGAGAGGCATCTGATTGGCCCTGAATTCATCCTGCAGTGGGGCAACAACCCCAATCATGCAGCTGATATTATTAAGAAGTATCTTCTAGTTGGAGAAGGACAGCTTTTTTGGAAGTGCTGGTGTGGCCCCACAGAGCACTGATCTTCACATCTGGGACCACATGAAGTGACAGAAGGATTTGATCTGGCCAACACAGTGTTGGGCAAGTTAATTCAAAAATGTAATGCATTATTAATTACTTGTTACTGTCATTTCAAAGTAATTAGTTACATTACAATATTACTGTATTTGAAATGTAAGGCATTACACTATTATCGCATTACTTTTAAGTTACTCTCGTCAAAATAACAGGAAATATGGATTTGTCTTTCTAAATGTAGCTCATTACGCTCAAAACGCTCATTACACATCCAGTGGAAGGTGATGTGGTGGCTATCTGACTGAGTTCAGCATAAGGCTAAAAACAGTAGAATATAATAGACACATTGATGGCTAATGACGCAATACAAGAAACAGTCATAGCAAAAAAGGAAAAAAGGTAAAACGCTGGTAGATTGTGTTAGACACATTGTAACTTTAGGCCTTGTGGAGGACTTTTCTCCTCTGCTGATCTCACAAAGTATTTGGCGAATTTGTGTTTAAACCAAAAAAAAAAAAACACCTCTTCATTTTGAGTTAAATAAAAAATGCATTGTAATTTGCATTACTGACATTTTTACCAAGTAAAATACAGCCTTCTTGTTAAATGTCTCACGTTGCTACATTACAGTAAAAAGGGATGCATTTCAGTAATCACATTACTTTTGTGATAAATTATTCCTAACACTGGCCTAAGTGTACCTAATGTTATTCATGCTGGTTTGAAGCCAAAGGGGGGTCACTCGAGAGTAAATGAGATTCTGATTTTCTTCTGGTGATGAAACAAAACTGTCAGCACGCAGCATTTTAATAATCCTTAAACCTTTACACAGGACTGCACATGACTATGTCTTGAGGCCTTGATTCCATGATCAGTTCCCTACCTTTACCTGCTGTATAAACATTTACCCCGTTGTGTTTCAGGCCTGCAGATCGACGACCCTGAGGAGGTGGAGTACATCAACTTGAACGTGACAGCATCGGTGGGAGGTTCGGTCACGCTGGACTGTGGTTCCTCCATGCCCACCATCTTCATCTGGGGATTCACCAAACCAGGGACTGAGAATAATGTCGCTCTGGCTTCTTGCTACGGACAGGGCCTGATGCTGCTGGCTCAGTCCAGCAGCCTGGGTCAGATCCAGGTTCCTGAAAACTCATCAGCGTTGGTGATAGAGGAGCTGCAGACAGAAGCTGAGGGGACGTACACCTGTCAGGCTCTTTACGACACCGACGATGGGGCCACAGTCACTTACTTCTCTCACAAGCTGGAGCTGGAGGACGACTGACTCACTTTCTGTCTTGGTTGCATCAGTCTGGTGTGTTTTGTGTACATCTGTCTTAATAGTTTCATGGACACAGCGTGTTTCTGTTGGAGCTTAAACCATCTGTTATTGATGTACTTGTCTTTAGTAGTATCTACCAACCAGACAATTGCCCAAGTCCCTCCGATCCGAGTCCAAAGCAACTCTTGAGTCATTTGATCCGAGTCTTAAGCAAGTCCGAAGTTTATTCTGTTGTGGGCAAGTCAAGTCGAGTCGAGTCACAGGTTATGACGGGTTGAGTCCCTCACCATTGTTCCCCAGTCCACCCAAAAAGCCCTCAGATTTTTATCTTGAAGAGAGAAACCTTATCTTCCCACACATACAACACACGTACACCCTCTTTACTAATGTTAGCTTTGCTAGCTTCATATTGGCCACAGGTCGGGCTAACGTTCCTGCCATATTGACCTATGGCTGGAATGTTAGCTAGCTGGCTAACATTTGCAGGTTTCACTTACTTGGCTTCAAGTGTCCTGTGGTGGTGGATAAAGTTCGATGTTGTGCCCTCTTTTTCGCTTATTGAAACGTTGCAGGTCGTGCACTTGGTGTGTCCTTGTTTTCCATCTGATTGAAATTGCAAAGAAAATAATTTTGGGCACAGGCGACATAGCGGTTCCCAATTTGAAACCCACGTCCTGCACACCCTGCCCACTGATCATCACTGTAGCAGAAGCGGGTGTGTGGGAGGAACGTATGTGAGTAGTACTGTGTCGTGTGCGGGACAATAATAGGTGATGGACAAGTGTACTGTGAATGGAGCATCAATAAAATGAACCTAAAATGAAAGAGCGGCGTATAACTCCTGTCTGGCTCTTCATATAAAGCCTGAGTGAGTGCAAGTTTCTGCATCATGTTGTCTTAAGTCACGTCGAGTCTGGGGACATTTTCTCCCGAGTCTGAGTCGAGTCTCGAGTTCTTACCTCCTGAGTCCGAGTCCCCATGACTCGAGTCCAATTGTTTGCTACCAATGCACAAGGTTTGGTTGTGATCTTCTTCTCAGGATCATCAGTGTTAAGCCATCATACCTGGGAAGACTCAAGTTTGAAATAAACAAACTAAATTTTCTGAATCATATTTATGCCTTGTTTTTTTAGACACACAGTGATCAGGCCAGAGCAGGGCAGGAGCTTGAACCTGGACCGTCTCCTTCTTTTCCACTGTTACAGGTCATTGTGTCTCATGATCATCATAAGCCTTCAAAGAAACCTCGAGAAGTCTTTTCAAGGTTGTTTTTGTAAACTTTGCACAAATATATCCTTTCTGGACTTCTTATATTTTGGAGGTCAAGTGTCACCTAGCCTCATAAAAAATATTAAAAGCATGATAACTGATTTTATTAAACATTTCAAAAAGTGTCTAAGCATCAATGATCTGTACTTTTATCTCTTTTGGGGTCACGGGGGCCTGCAGCCTGTCCAAGCTGACACTGGTGAGAAGTAGGTAAAACCTGGAACAGCCAATCACAGGGCTGTTATGTATATGGATGCAGCTACTTCAAGTTTCCCTACCAACTGATGCCAGCCAAGTTCCCGCCAATTACCAGGCAGTTTTCATCCAGCAAGGGTCTGTTTTTTGGTCCAAGTTTTTGTACTTGGTGGGATATTCCATCATTTTCAATCATAGTTTTAATTTATATATTCAGCAAAGTCACATTTTTATAGCATCATCGTGGGAATCTCATTACAGCCATGGGGTTGGCCAGGTCCAGACACTTTCCTGTCGCTAACCAGCCAACACTCCACCAAAGAGATTTAAGAAAATTCAGGTGGCTCCATCAATAAACTTAACCATTCACACACATCTATGGGAATGTAGAGTCATCAATTAACCTAATGATCGTGTTTTTAGTCTGTGGGAGGAAACCAGAGTGCCCAGAGAAATCCCTCTCATGCACAGGAAGAATGTGTAAACTCCACAGAGAAAGGTGATCACCAAAGTGGGGACTCAAACTAGAAACCCTCTGGCTGTTAAACATGAGTCTGGTTGGTAAAACAAAAGGTTTTCTTTCCTGCCACTGTAACTGTTGCCAAAAGTAGCGACATCTAATACTCAAAGTGAATTCATGTTCAGTTTGGAATCAAAATAAAACACAAATAAATAAACAAATCTAATATAAGATCATAAAAGTACTAAACAGAAGAAAATCATGACACTAACCTACTTTTTGTAAAGCACCTTAATATATACGCATATGTTTTAATTCGGCACAAACCAAATAAAAGATTCCCCCTTTCCAGTAAACTAGTGGTTCAACACCACCATTAGCTATTATTTTACTTCCTAATAAACTGTCTTGAAACATTGTTTTAGTAGATCATTTTCTCTTTTAATACTACTAATTGAATATATTATATCTCCATAAAACCTGATTAGTCACCTTTACAACAAGGTACAGCTTGTAAGGATCATTCGCTCATACAATTAAAAACAGCGTAACTTGTGGGCAGAAATAAATAGGCCAAAATCCCCACCTCCCCTGAGGAAGGCCTACCATTCCTAGGATAACCTTCTCTTTGGGGTCTTTCCTGGAGCACTCTCTCCATCTGTCTCAGACTTCATCATTCTCACTGAACTTGGTCTGAAGTTTGGAAATGGTACCAGGATTGACACCGAATGATGCTGCCACTCCACATGCCAGAACACCAGCTTCCAGTTGCAGGAGGTTTAGGCACTTTTTTGTGGGGCCAAAAATTTAGCCATGTAGCTCATCCCACAAATGCAGGATCATTACAAGCTCACCTCATTGTTAAAGGTACTATGAGGAGAATCTATTTCCGGTGACATAAAGACTCTGCTACCCATGAGCACACGCGGCAACTGTCGAAAAGACGTGACCCAAGCCAAAGTGTGCGTTTGTTGTGATGCTAATGAATGCAGCTCAGACCTTCCTCAGAACTCTGCGTTGCTTTACAACAGCTTTTTTCAACAACTTACAGAATGCAAAGCGACGAGGTAATGTATCTCTTTCTAGTTACGTAGCGGTAGTTTTTGATGTGTGACAACAAGCAGTTTTTGGAAAACTTAGTATTGTAGTTTTGTAGCCGGCTATATATATCTACTTACAGCCCAGATCTAAGACGTGTCCGAATAATATAAATTTGCTCTAGTTTTAATTGTCTTGTTCCTGAAGTTGAGAATCGAGGCCAGTCCAGCCCTGTCCGACCCGACCGCGAAGCTAAGAAATAGCATTTATAGATAACCTATTTTGATGCTATAAAACTCAACTTAAAGTGTGTATTCGATCAGGCATATATCTAAAAGCAAGACTTTTTTGTAATTACTTAGAAACTCCTCACAGTCCCTTCAAGCTCATTTTTTTAATTGTCTTTTTTTTTTCCACTCTCAGAAGCATATGACGCATAAAGGCTGAAAACTGCTGTTTCTGATGTTCAGAGGAAATAATGAGAATCCGAGTTGTTGGGAAAACTGAGAGTAAATATCACAAGGGTCAAACAAGATGAGAGGTTTTTGTCGCTCTAGTTAGCATTAATGCTCAGACGGGAGAGTGTGAGCCTCAGTGAAAGACTTTGATCGGTCACAGATGGAGCTTTTGTCTCCTCCGATCTTTGTAGTCATATAAACTTACGGAGCGTGACACCGTCGGACCTCAGGTTGTGGTTTCTGTTTCAGTTCTCACTGGTTTGGTGTTGTGTTGATTATTCAAACCATCTGGACGGCCGCTTCATTAGACAAGACCATTTCTGTTTGTTTTGCTTCAGGTTTACACTGTTCATCACTGTTTCTGCTCCAGTTTAATCAGCTCCCCGCCGCGTTGTTTGTCTTCGGTAAAGTGTGTCAGACTGTGCTCTTTATTAACGCACCGTGTGTGTCACATCCAGAGCTCTCTAACAAACCTCCCTGTGGCTGCAGTGAGTTTTCTTCCTGAAGTTTGTTTTAGCTCTTTGAACCGACAGATACTCCGACAGAAGCTCTGCATTTAAAACAAACGTTCTCTTAAACAATTCATGAATATCAAATAAACAGATCATTACTCATATCCGAGCACAGATCCTTGCAGGAGGTGTTGAATAAAAATGACTTCATGGCTTATTTACTTTCAGTAAGTGTGGCTCTAAATCAGGAGCCAAACATCATTTTGCTCCAAAAGTTCACTCACATCATCAAGTCTGGCTTGTTGGATGCTCATTGTTAACAGAAGCCAACTGTGTTCACAGTGGGAATGAGGAAAGTGAAACAAATGCAGCTAAGGCAGGGGCCCCTGTTATATGGAGTCCCCCAGGCGGAGACCAGCGTGATGCCTTTTTACATTTAACTTTGGAAAATAAACCACAAAAAAATATTGTGAGGACATTTGGACATACAGAAAAGTAATGACCTTCAGTCATATCTCTAATCTTAGGAGATAGAGGGGCTACACGGTGGTATGGCTGGTGCCTCAACAAGATGGTTGCTAGTACGACTCCCTGAGTTAGTTGGAGCCTTTCTTTTTATTTTTCCATATATTATTTAGGGACACATGACGACCCAGGATAGAGCGTATACCTCTCAACAAGAAGATTCCATATATCAAACTCCCAGTCTTTCTATGTGGAGTTTGCATGTCTCTCTGTGTCTGCATCAGTGTTGGGGAAGTTACTTTTACAAAGTAGTGTTTGCTCGTTACTCGTTACTTCTGATAAAAGTAACTTGTTACTTTACTTAGTTACCTTCTCGTTACTTTTCCGTTACTTTTACATTGCTCAATCATGGACAGAAGCCCATATCTGTTCCTAAATGTGAAGGCCTACAAAAAGTTCTACTACAGAGAACATAACAGTTTTTTGTGCTCTTTATTTTACAAAATGTCACATCTTCTGTGGAATGAGAGCTCCTGTCCAGTGTTTCCACATTTTGCTTCTGAAATAAGCAACCTGGTCAATAAAAACAAGCCCAAAATAAGCAACCTCCAGCTATTTCCTTTCCTAATGTGATATACTACTTTTTAAAAAGAGAAGTCTACATAAAGTGTTTTAATTTTCGTCTACATTACATTTCAGTATCACAGCGTTAAGTATCTATTCAAGAAAAGACCGTCGCTTATAACAAGCAGACCTGGCAACTTTGGCTCTGGAGCATGTGCCATGTGCGTGACTGTGTTTGGGGGCGTGCATATAACCAGGAAACAAGGAAGTGGACAAACTGCCTACCTCAGTAGTATTTCCTTTATGTTAGGAGCTGGAAGGTAATCAGGGGGATTCACACAGACTTAAGAGTCCCAAGAAGCAACCTCATGTTTAGAAACAAGCCCAAAAACCACAACCCGGGGCCGTAACTCACGAGATTTTTGGCCCTTAGGCGCTTATAACGAGCGGACTTGGCAACGCTGCTCATGTCTGTGCGAGCAGCTGAGAAGGCAGCTTCAGTGTCAGATCTGTCTGTGGGAAAAGTAACGTCGCACTGCATTAAAAAAGGAACTACGTTTCGTCACCAAATTTTCAGTAGTAGCGTGTTACTTTACTTTTTACCCGAAAAAGTAGTTTCGTTACTGTAACGCGTTACACACAACACTGGTCTGCATCGTTGTTCTTCAGATACTTGAGCTTCCTTCCATGAACCAGTGATCCATAGGTGTATTGGTAACCCTAAATAAACTTTGCCTAGCAGTTGGATCCCCCGATTCAATATCTGTAGTCAGTCATACCCACCTTACAAAGCTCCAAGTCAATGACAGAGCGTCCAAAAGCGGCACAGCCCCATCAGCATTCTTTAAGCAGGACGAAGAAAAAGCTACGATCAAGATGACAGCAGGAAGTGACCACAGAAATTAGCATAGATGCTAACAGCTTTAGTTTTATCAGATCTGGACCACAACTTTGCTAAATGACAAACAAGTGACAACACTGGAAGCATTTCTTGATGGAAAGGACAGTTTCACTCGACAAAAGTTTGTTCCAGTGTCGCCTACAGCATCATCTGATTGGCCCGTTATGTATATGATTGACAGAACGACCATCCAATCACCTGCTGAACCTGCCTATGGAGGGTAATTCACTTTCTTATAGCTTTCATTGGGCTGTTGTCCAGCTGGACTGTTAAGACACTGAATGGTCCATCTGGTGTTTTTAGTCTGTCTCTAAACTGCTCAGACCACAGAACACTTTTCCACTTTGCATCAGTCCATCTTAGATGAGCTCGGGCCCAGCGAAGCCAGCGGCGTTTCTGGGTGTTGTTGATAAATGGCTTTGGCTTTGCATAGTAGAGTTTTAACTTGCACTTACAGATGTAGACGAACTGTAGTTACTGACAGTGGTTTTCTGAAGTGTTCCTGAGCCCATGTGCTGATATCCCTTATGCAGTGATGCCGGTTTTTGATGCAGTACCGCCTGAGGGATCGAAGGTCATGGACATTCAATGTTGGTTTTGGGCCTTGCTGCTTACATGCAGTAATTTCTCCAGATTCTCTGAACCTGTTGATGATAATACTGACCGTAGATGATGATATCCCTAAATTCCTTGCAATAGCTGGTTGAGAAATGTTGTTCTTAAACTGTTGGACAATTTGCTCACGCATTTGTTCACAAAGTGGTGACCCTCGCCCCATCCTTGTTTGTGAATGACTGAGCATTTCAGGGAAGCTGCTTTTATACCCAATCATGGCACCCACCTGTTCCCAATTAGCCTGTTCACCTGTGGGAAGTTCCAAATAAGTGTTTGATGAGCATTCCTCAACTTTGTCGGTCTTTTTTGCCACTTGTGCCAGCTTTTTTGAAACATGTTGCAAGCATCAAATTCCAAATGAGCTAATATTTGCAAATATAACAAAGTTTACCAGTTCAAGCGTTGAGTATCTTGTCTTTGCTGTGTATTCAATTGAATATAGGTTGAAAGGGATTTGCAAATCATTGTATTCTGTTTTTATTTACGATTTACACAATGTGTCAACTTCACTGGTTTTGGGTTTGTACATGAGCTTATCTTTGAAGGACCCAGAGGATGATTGCTGGACTTTATCCAACCATAACATGCTTCACTTGCAGTTAGTGACATCTCAAGGATAAAAACCGCCAGGGGCTGAATCAGGCGAGTTAACAACACACTACCCGATTCATAAGAATTGCATTCATTCAGGATGTGCTGAAGAGGAGAGCGGGGAGGGAGAGGAAGAATGGTGGGCGGAGGGGAGAGGGACCAGCGTTAACAGGTCGGCTCTGCAGCAAGGGGGCAGAAATTCCAGGGCGCACAATGAGCTTTCTTGTTCCCATGGGCTCCTTAATGAAGGGGTGTAGCTGCGTGGGCAGAGGGTGCAGGGCCCGGACCAAGGCAGAGTGCCGACTGATAGACGTGGGAGATGGAGAAGCCGCTCATTTAGAGACAACCCCGGCCTTATCTTCCCCTCATCGGCCCGGCCTGCATCTGTCAGCATCCCCTCTCCCTCCCATTTCAGAGCCATTTCTGCTCCGTTTCCAGCTTCATTTCCTACCCATTGTTTGCCTCCTTTTTCTTCACCATCATTAAGGACTCTAAGATGAAGTGCTGCACAGAGAAGATGAGAGGGGACTTTGTGAGGCTGTGGGGCGGACGGCCAAAGACTCACTTTTGTTTTGGATTTGTTACTTAGATACAAAATTTGAGGCAGCGTTCATTTCATCTGTCAAATGCAAAATAACAGTGTTGGTCAAAATCAGTTTCTGGGTCATTTCTTTTTCATTTCCTTCCTTAAATTACTAGCTTCCTTTATTTTCCATCATAGCATCGTAATGAACTCTGAGATGAGTCAACATAAAAAACAATGCTCTAAAACCAGTGCACAAGGAAAGCTGCACCATCCTACTAATGTTCTTCTTTTGGACTTTGTTTTGTTTCTTTCTTGCTTGCTGCTCATAGATTTGTTTTTACCTCCAACAAGGAGACTATGTTTGTTTGATGTTAGCAAAATTAACTGAGTTGACAAATGTTGGTAATGGCCCAACTTAAAAATGATTAGATTTTGGTGATGATCCGTTAACCGCCATTAGCAAACAATCATTTTTAGCACAACAACTGTCAAACTAATAATGATATAAACATGATTCTGAGTGCTAGGTAGGATTTTTCAACATCAAGGAATCATAATGATGGTAGCTTTATCATGGAGCTATTGCTTGTAGATAAAACAGCAATATGTGAGTTAGCTTGGTAGAGTTAGCGCTCTCAGTGTGCTTTGTAGTTTTTCAGCACATGATTTCATTTGCACTGCCTTTCTTTGTTTGTATTTCATCCTGACCTTTTGGTTGTTCTGTTTTTCTCTTATTTAACTAGTGTTGTAGGCCCTTTCCCCTCATTAATCACCATAGAAATGTTATTCAAATGAAGTCATACATACAAATCTTAGAAAGAGATGAACATGATGCCCAATTACCCTGATGAAGAGTGGGCAACTTGAGTAATGAAATGAGCCACATTAACACTATTCCCTCTGCCAGAGGGTCAAATTGTTCAAACTTGTGTAAAAATACTCAACAAGACATTCAAACATGATCATAGTTTTTGAAATAAAGCTTTTTAGGACACAAGATATCAACACTTGTGGGCTAGCTTTATCCTAAATGCAACAAGCTAAATGTGGAGTTCAAAGAGCTCATTATTTCCCTTAAGTCAGGTTCATATTTATTTATTTGATGACTAGTAGAGCACATTCAGGATCACTGATGTTTAAAAACCTTCGAGTTTTCGATTACTCATTACCCCGATTATCCTCCCTCCATCAGAGACGTTCTGTTAGAGCTCCTGCCCCCATGATAGCTCCCCTCCTCTGATTGGTTTGGAGATCAACTCTGTGATGATTGGTCAGTTTCTGGTGCTCAGAAGCATATTGTCAACAACTCAGCATTCATTCCAATATCACTGCAGGATGTCACACTGGTAGGTAAATCGGGGAGACAAGGACACAAGCCACGTAATGCAGCTGCCAGTTGGAGGTAACTACCACACTCCAGCATAAACTGCCTTGTAACCGCTTGTTTGAGATTTCCGTCTAATCAAATGACCTGATTAGTGAATGCTTATTACAATTGTATTTGTATTTTTGTTTATTAACAAAACATTCAGAAGCAACTGGTCCCTGACCATTATTGTTCTTTTCGGCAGTTAGTATAAAAATTAAGAAGCTATGTCAGATGTTGCAAAATGAAATCTCATGTGAAATAAGTGTTCATGTCATGATTACGCCTTGTCTGTTTGTCAAGTTGCCTTGTCTGTCCTGTTGTTATGTGTTTTATGCTCACTTCCTGTTTTACTTTGAAATTCACATATCTTTCTTTTCGTTTCAGGCTTTACTTCCTTGCACCTGCTCCCTGATTGTTCCTCCCCAGCTGTGTCTCATTACCCCTTATTCCCTCTTGTATTTAACCTCCTGTCTCCCAATTGTTAAGAACCCCATTCACTCTCTAAGCGCTCTCATAGTCAGTCTTTTTGACCTGTTTTTGTCTGACCTCGTTTTTGTCTCTTCCCTCCTGGATACCTTACTACCTACTGCCTCCCTGTATAACGAACTAGCTTCGTCTGATAACCTCCTCTGTGTACCGAACCTTGCCTGGCTGAGAACCCTCTTTTGTATTTCTGATCCTGGACTGCAATAAAGACCCCTGCCTGGGCTTTACGGACTCAATCTTCTGCTTCTGAGAGTTTTTGTGCCATTGTTCTTGACAGTTCATCAAAGATCTTACTTCAAGTTTTATCTGAAAAGCTACACTAAAGTGCCTTCAACTTAGCAAACCCACTGTTTAGCATGAACTGTTGATATGGAAACTACAGAAATATGAAAATGGGGCTAAGCTGCCTTGAACTGACTACGGACCACAAGCTAGTCGACCAGCCAGCTAATCAGAAAAGACTGGGCCCAGGCTGAGAAGGGGCTTTGAAATGACTGGAGATCCAACAGAGTGAGAATAGAGGTGGATCAGGATTCCTCAGGATGTTAGAGCTGGCATTACTTTTGAACATCAGTGATTGTGACTATACTCTGGAACTCATCAATATCAAATACATACCTGAGTTAAAGCAAATGATGAGCTCTTAAACATCAGCTCAAACCGTCCTCGTGTTTATGGCCACCCACGTTACTGAAAGTGGACTTGATAATTGTCTAATGTGTTGGCAGACTTACTCCAGAACTGGTGCCAACATGGACTCTTTAAAAAACAAACATTTCAGAGTTTCAGTGCTTAAAATCTGAAGCAGACCATTCAAAGTTGAACTCAAGTCAAGGGAACAAATGCCGCTGCTCTCAGACTAAAAATACCCGACGGAAGAGGCTGTGCCACGCCTCAGCAGCAGGCGAGTAACTCCGAGTGCCAGGAATATCCCGTATAACATCAGAGCGAGGAGAGATGCCAGGCGAGCCGGGGCCTGAGGACTGGCAGCCGACTCTGGCACCAGCACGGGCAGACAGGCCCCGAGCATGGAGAGCCTCCACCACAGTCATCCTCACTGAAGCACAGCCAGGCCTGACATCCGCCCGCCTGCAGCCCCATCAGCTCCAATCAGCCAGCAGAGATTATTTTAAAAACTGACGCAGGGTTCAGAGCCTTCCGGAAAATGGGTTTGGCTGCAACCTGAGAGGAGTGCATTACATCGTTTTTATGAATGAGTTATCTGACGTTTTCTCACACATCAGGATCATCAAATACACACACACACTTCTATTTCTAACATAACTCAGTCAAATCTGTCCTCAGACCAGCTGGCAGTTCAACCCACAATTCCCAGAAATCCTGGATTGTAATGTCGTTAAACTGAGACAGATGGCAGTTTTTATGACTTTCCCAGTTTGTGTAACTTTAAGAGTTAGTTCACCCAAATTACAAACATAAATTTAGCCACTTACGCCTTTCTACAAGCAGAACATGCAGATATTGTCGGTCCTGTATGTTCAAGTTTCAGTGTCAAAGGATTCTTCAGCTGGGGACATGCAACACACCTTTCACACACTATTCAAATATTGAAAAGGCTTGGACACACCGACACAAATGTAGCGAACACAGGTGCTCACACTCTCATCAGAGGCAGTCAGCACAAAATACAACTACAAAAGCACAGACCTCTACCAAGCAGCTCATTTCTGACAGTGGCTTTTCCACAACTTCTGGAAAAGATACGACTGTGGATCACAACTGAGCCAGGATAGAGACCAAACTCAGCACATACATGGAGGTTGCTATCCTGTTTGAACACAACAAGTTGTGGGAACATCACTTAATATTTTAATTACCTCCACCAAGGACGTTATGTTTTCAAGTCTGTTTGTCTGACTGTGAACAAAATAACTCAAAAAGTAATGGATGGATTTTGACAACATTTTCATGAAATGTTCAGCATGGGAAAGAAAGAACTGGTTCAATTTTGGTGTTGATCCGAATCAGCGTCTGGCCGCCATGACGAAAAATGTGATTTTCATGAATAACTACTGAACTAAAATAGATATCATTATGAATCCAATTGCTAATGGTATGTTTTCATGGTCAAGGAATCTAAATATTTAGATGAAATAAAGGTAGGAGTAATATTTAGGGGGAAAATCACAATATGGGTGAGCACTGTGGTGCTGGCGGAGGTCTGTGCTCTCCGAGTGCTTTTCTAGTTTTATATGAATTATTGAATATTGTCAACAGGTTTTCCTTTTATAAGCTTCAGTGTTTTGTTAAAATGAAAATCTGAAACGAATTAAGGTTAAATTTTACTTGATGATAGAGACATGGACCCCATATATTCCGGTAAAATTGGAGGCGAATCTGTTAAAAAATGGCAGAGACATTATTTTTTCAAAGTTACAGCCAACGTTAACTTGTGGGTTTTGCTCAAATTTGGGGAATTTTTTGCATTCAGACCAATATCTATACAAATCTTATCATTTTTAAGTTGGGCCCTTACCCACATCTCCTGTTAATTGCAGCATGATCTGTCCAGTAGTTTTGCTTTATCATGCTAACAAACAAACATCTGTTGGCAAAAACTGTGGCAGAGGAAACAAAGGCGTCAACAATTATTGCAGATGAGGCTGAAGAGGTCAAAACTGTGTCTTCATATTAAACAGAATGATGCTCACTGCACAACTTTCAGCGAGTGGAAACAGCAGCAACATGAGGAAGCAATTTATGATGTAGCATAGCTTTGAATATCAGCAGTGGTGCGTTTGTCATTGTTGCCACTCAAAACCTGAGTAGGCAAACTTTTACTCACATGAAAATCAGCAAAACGACAGAGGAACGGTTAAAGAATTTGATAAACAGAATCATAAATGGCATCAGTATTTTTTTAAAAAAGCATTGATTCCCATCCCTGACCACGATATCAGACTTTTACCTCCTTTTTAAAAGACTTTCTTCGACGTTTGACCGAATCAGAGGTCAGAATGTGTCAACGTAGTTCTAAAAGACATTTGGAGGACATTTAATGGCCCTGTTTACATGGGTAAAAAAATCCTATGTAAAATCAGATTAGAAATGTCTCATGTAAACACCTTAGCCAATCAGATTCACCCGGATCTGACTGGGTTGGATTGTTAGAGGTAGTCTACGCCGATTGATAATCCGCGCCATGCTTCATGTAAACGGC
Organism: Scarus forsteni; assembly: GCA_036419115.1. NCBI lineage: Eukaryota > Metazoa > Chordata > Actinopteri > Labriformes > Labridae > Scarus > Scarus forsteni. Next base: position 13,310,466 of record JAZDUH010000198.1, read on the forward strand.
TGAGTGGAGCGGCTTGGGTTGATGGAGAGGATTGTTCGGTCTGCGTAGGCGCTCTGTAGTACGTAAGAGGCACGTAGTGACGTACGCAGAGCGTGCCCAAACAAACATGGCGAACAAACAGAAGAACTGAACGGTGGAGGAAACAAACTTTATAATAGAAACCCTGTGAAAGTTAAAAATGACTTCAGAGCCTCGAATAAATGTAACCATAACACAAGCGTCCCCAACAAAACACGACGTGGGTCCATCTTTCTAGAGGTAAACAGGAAACAGGAAGTGCACCTCTTCTTCTCTTACACATTTGCAGGTAGTGGCAGAGTGACCTTCTGCGCATGTCAAAAAAAAAATATGATCAGATTCAGCTGGGGCCATGCAAACGCGGATTGAACGTGGATCTCTTTACTCAAAGTTCATGTATACAGATCGAATCAGATTCACTTAATCTGATCGACTTCAATCAGATTGAGGAAAACTACCCATGTAAACGGGGCCAATGTCTCCAACCAAGGCTGCAGTCGAATAGTCACCTCCTAAGCTCTTTCCTATCTACTTTTCCTTAACCCTGATGGAAAACGTCATGAGGTTAAGGAAAGGAGAAAGGAGAATTCAGAAGGACTTAGGAAAGGAAAACTGCCGTGCAGAGAGAATCCGGCTACACCTTCACTACGCTACGTCATCATGTGGTGGCGGATGTTACTGCTTTGGTGAAACTACAATTTTCCGAAGTTGGACTACAAAAAAGGGATCATAGAAGTGCTCATGTATCATGACCATGTTGCTCCTTTGAGGCAACATTGAACATAATAACCTGGTAAAAATTACATCTGCATAACCGATTTTGGCCGCGGAGACTTGTGGGACAGAATATTCTCCTCTCCTTTCGTAAAGGACGGTCCAGTGTATCCTATGCTAAAGGAGCTAATAAAGGAAGCATTCAGCCTCCTTTCCTAAGCATTTAAACTATTCAAACAGCTCCAATAACGAACTACTTCTGGTTCATTTCACTCCAGTGGAACCTTCCTAAGCAAAAGTAACTATTTTGACCGCAGCCCGTCCCTGTGATCCTAACAAGAAACTTCTCAGCAACGGTCTTCTGTAAGAAAATCTGTTTAAAATCACACGTAGGGAATCTCCTGATGTATTTTAACCCTTTAAAGCCCAAGACCATAGATTATAGCCAGAAAATCCTAATTTTTTGGAGCTGAAATGTTTGTTTCACTTTCTGCTAAAATACTAAAAATATCAAAATGTCCATAAAATTCAACATATAGATTTTTCGTATCTCATTTGATACATTAGGTGTTTTTGGCAACTGATAATCTATTCAAGGACATTTTTATCATTTATCTGATTGTATTCAGATGGGTTTTTTTGTAATTTGTTGATCATATTGAGTAGATAGAGGTATTATAAAAGTATGCATCAAATATGAAACAATTGGCTTTATAGGGTTAAGGAACAGAAAAATCATGAAAACTTGTAAATCTAAGCTTGGACCTTATTTCAGGTTTCTGGAAACAGAGGTGCTGAAATGCTGATTACTGTGTTTTTGGACTTATTTCTGTACCAGACAGACTCTACTAAGTAAACAGGTGTAGTTTGATTCCTGCAGTCTGAGGTGTGCCCATGTAAAGTCTGTTCTGATGTAGTACTGCTCTGGTTGTACAGATCGGGGGCAGTAGGTCAGCAGAGCTCCCAAAGCAGCAGTGCGTTTTACCTAAAGTGATGAGCTATCGAGTATTCAGTGAAGCAGAGCGCAGCGGCCTTAATGTGAACAGTGCAGGGAGTGTTCACCCCGTTCAGGGGTCACTGCAGTGGAACAGCCCATCACAGACCGCTTCAAAGACCTGCCAGAAATATCGATGGGTTTGGAGCCACGCCGGGAAATTCACTGAGCAATCACTCACACGGCGCTGCGCTCAAAGACGGGAGGAAAGACAGACAGGAGGGTTTGTTGTTTACTCTTCCATATCTTCTCTTTATATTATTACAAAACTTTACACAGACAATTGCTAATCTCCACATGAGTGGAACACTGAAGGACAAAATGACAAAAAATAAAAAGTTTTCTCATCCAAAAGGCATAAATAATATAAAAGACAAACTTTCCTTTAAAACAGATACATTCATATGAAATAATATTTTACTACTACAAAAAATAAATAAGTCATCTAAAGAGTTTTTGATCTTTATGAGAGTCTTTCCTCTGGTGGGGTAGAGAGTCCGTCTGCGTCTCCCTCCATCCGGCTTCACTCTCTTTTCTTTTCGTCTCACTCAGTCCGTCCACGTTTCGTGTCCTTGTCACCGTGACATGCAGTGTCTCTGACTCTCCCGTCGCTTCTCTCCTGTCTTATATTTCCACACAGTCTTTATCCAGTTGCTCCGCCCCCCTCGGCTGCAGGACAGAGTTTGTGTTTGCGTGTGGACCGCTGCGTTCAGACCTCCTGCGGGCCGGGCTGGATCAGCTCTCCTGCCAGGCTGCCGCTGGAGATCCACCCCGGCTTTTCGTCACAGTCCAAGTCTGGCAGGCCCAGCCTCTCCCAGCACACCACGGGCCCCTCCGTGTCCTCGGGCTCCAGCTCCTCCTCGGCTGCACAGACACAGGAGGAGAGAAGTTTGGTTTGAGTTTCATATAGAGGGAGACGGGACAGATTATGGAGAGGCTCATGAGCTGATCTGTGGTGATGTTTTAAAGTTTGTCTGCACTTAACACGACGATCGGTGATGATATAAAAACTTAAACAACGAGCAGGAAGAGCAAAGTCTGATTTCACAGCACCGCTCACCACCATAGATGCTAATGTTTCCTCTTCTGCTTTATGTTCTGATGTCTTAACACTCTGAAAACAAATGCAAACCTTTGCCTGACGTGGTTTATATCAGCTTAGAAAACAACTTTTAAATGTCAGATAGACACGCCTTCTTATAAATAATTCATCCGAACATCATACCTGAGTTATTTATGTTAAGCTTACACTCTAATGTTGAAGCTAATATTATTAAAGTATTGATACTTTCACCTGTATTTTATTTGCATCTATTGTATTGATACCAAAATGAGTAAACAAAATGATTATCTGTGAAGTTCATGGACTGTTTTCAGTCGTTCTCTCTTTCTTTCTGCCGAGGCAGCGCTACTTTCCATGTCATGTGACTGTGGAGACCAATCAGACCATCACAGAGCACTCAGCTGCTCCCATAAGCACACAAACAGAAACTTCCCAAAGTGTTATGAAAAACTAACTTAAGAATGAGAGCCAAAGGCCCGTCTCAGCACCAGGATGCTGCCGTTTGTTTGGCTGTGTGAGATCCATCAATGAGACCAATATGAAGGACACTATTCAACGACCAAACGCCACAATGTTTAGATTTTTTTACAATAAAAAGAGAGAAATCAGCATAAGCAGGACTGTTGGAATTTGGGGATGTTTACGGTTAATTATTTACTTTTCCAGTCAAATATTGTTGTAAACACTGCACTGTTGACATGCATTAAAAGAGACTGAAAACAGCCTTTCTTTAAGTTTGCTTAAAATGATTTGTTCACTCATGATTTCATATTTGAGCTTGTCAAATGTACATTAGGAACAACAGTCTTCAATCACCTGCTTGGAAGATAAATGATTGGCTCACTAGGATTCTCTGAGAAGTCAGAAATTAACTATAAAAGCACTCGGAGAGCACAGACCTCCGCCAGCACCACAGTCCTCTCCTATATTGTGATATTTACCATAAATATTAGTCCTACCTTTATTTCATCTAAATATTTAGATTCCTTGACCATAAAAACATAACATTAGCAATTGGATTCATATTGATATCTATTTTAGTTCAGTAGTTATTCACAAAAATCACATTTTTCGTCATGGCGTCATCCGTCCAGATCAACACCAAAATTGAATCAGTTCTTCCTTTTCCCATGCTGAACATTTCATGAAAATTTCATCAAAATCCATCCATTACTTTTTGAGTTATTTTGTTCACAGTCAGACAGACAAACTCTCTTGAAAACATGACCTCCTTGGCAGAGGTTTTGAAGCAACATTCGACCACTAAAAAGATTTTTCTGTTCAAGAAAGCTTGTAAATAACTTTAATTTGGCATCTTAACCAAGAAAAGGAATGCTATTAACATTTTAATCTGTTTTTAATGTATAACAGTACCTAGAAAAATTCATGTACGACAATAATAATAAGTATTTTAGCATTTAAAATTCACCATACTGGTGTATTCAACATTACAGAAACATTAAAATGATTCTGTTAAAAACAATGCTGTTTATTTAGCACAGCCTTATATCAGGTGGTGGTTTAATAAACTAGTCAAGCTCTGATAATCTTTGAAATCAATACTCAGAACAATATCCCTCCCGTAAAATACGTACATTTGCGTTTCAATTCATATTGTTTTGACTGTTTTTGATTCATATTTTTGATACATTTTGACTAAAGTTGATCAATGTAAGCAAGATTTTACAAGAAAAGTGTTTTATCAGTAATTCTATTGAGTTTTTGTTTTATTTTTAATCATGTTGCTCAAAGAAAAGTCAAAACATGTCAGAGACTTCCTTTCACTTTCATGTTTAGCTGGAGAAACTTATTTTGTTGTTTTTTTGTGCTTGAAGAGTTTCTCCTTAGTGCCACATGTTTGTCCTTGACTATGATTGTGGCTTTAGTTAAAGTGTGACAGATTAATAGACGAACCATCTAAAAGCATGCGGGCTGTAATATTTCCCACAGTTAATGGGTTCTGTATGACAGAAACATGACAGATGACCAGAGAAATGGAGAGGGCCCAAACCCGGGGGATATTCTGTGGTTATTTGTTGTAGAAAAGTGTCTCACCAGTGTTGTCTGCAGGACAGTTTTCATTGTTCGCGCTCAGACAGCAGGAATGCTGCGACGGCGAAGACTCCCTGTGCTCGTCTGGCTGGTACCCGGCGTCGGCCCCCTGCCCGCCACACTGCATCTGAGAGTCAGAGCGGTGGCACTGCGGGGAGACCTGACCGAGAGGAACCATCTCCAGACTGTCCTGCTGACACGGAGCCACGCGGTGCATCAGCGGCAGAGTCCCACTGGAGAAGGTGCCGTTGGCCTTGTTGTAACATCTGGGACGGGAAGAGAAGAGGGACAAACATGTTGATAAGAAAACTCAACAGGACTGCACTGCAAAGTATTTGGTACTTGCCAAGATTTCAAACCTTATTTTTAGACATGATAGGTAATTTAGCTTGTTTTAAAAGTTATTTACTCATTTTTAGTCCTTAATTTTATGGTACAATCTTAAATTGAGCATGAATACATCTTTATAACCTCTTTTAGTCTGGAAATCTTAAAACTGAGTGAATAACCGTTGAAATAAGCTAAATTAGTTTTTCACCAAAACTATCCTTCACCAAGCATGTTTCAAGATTCAGTAAGAAGTCAAGTTGCCTGAATAAAGAATTATACAAAAGGCATCTGTTCAAAATATAATTTATTAAGATGGATCAGACTTCAAACATGGCCCAATAACAACAAAGAATACTACAGGTATACAAGCTTCTCCACAACTCATGATACAATTACACATTTTCAGGAGCTTCAGCTTTGGTTGTGTGGTTCTGCATTTATTTCATGTCCCCTTTGGTTGTCAAGTTTGATTTCAAGTATTTTGACCTGAAAATCTGCATTTTCAGCTTATTTTAATCCTTCTGGAAACTTCCAGGGAACACTTATTTCAATATTTCTGATATAGTTAAATTTACTTGCTGCATGGACAATAATAATTTCACTAGTTTGAATTAATTTTCTTCTTAAATTTAAAATTTTAACTTATTATTTGGACTTCTCTTTTTTGCAGTGTGGGATTATGGTTCAAAACATGTCTCAATGTTTTCTGGAAACACAGTATAACTTAATTCAATTAGCCCTATTTTCTACCCACTTAGATTCTTTTTTTAATTCATTCTGACTCTGTATTTTCGTTAAACTTTCAAGTTGATTCTTTTTTAACTAATTAAGTCAAATTTATTCCATGTGCAAAATGGAAAAATACTAAATTATGATTCTGAAGCTTTTGTTCAGTAAAGAACAATCATAATTGTTGTCATATTACCAGAATTATGCACTTTAAACGATCAGTGTTTCTCATTCTCTCTAAAAAAAGTGATCAAAAACATTTTCTTTCAATACAGTATAACATGCATTGTTTTGCTTTTAAAAGGATTATATATATACATCAGATAGAGAATGATGTTTCAAAAACTGAGCTTATCGATCACAATCTTTATTATAATGCTGTAACATTTACATTTGCCATGACTTTGTGTTTTGTTGTTATTGTTGTCTCATGTAGCAAAAACAGACTTTTTTTTGTTACAATTCTTTAAACTCAGAATTCTAACTTTTTTTTTTCTTTAGAGAAATATTAATTAACTTTTTTTTTTATCTCAGTAGCCCTAATCCTCTTCCGTACTTCTCAAAGATCCATGGGAACCCTGGGTGATAACTCCCCATCCAGACCAAACATTATCATGAGGCCTTTCAGCACTTTACTGGTTCTAGCTGTAAAAATCATCAACTGCATAAACTGTTAAACTTTGTCTAACCTACCTCTCCTTTAAACCACACTGATAAATCTTAAAAACCTGACAAATTCCCCTCCTCTACCCCTCATGCTGATGCTCCCTGACACTGCCCGGCTCTCTGCAGAGCCCCACAATCCGCCCTGTTTCTCCTCTCTGCAGATATTTGTGGCTTTTCTCCCAGACACAGAAACCCTTGTGTTATTACTGCTAACAGCGTACAAAACAATGACAGCCCCGACACGACGGCTTCTCCCCCCACAGCTGTGAAAATCATTCTCAACAGTGGGAGCGGAGATTAAAGCTCCGGCCGAACAGCCTGTGAATAACTGTGACACTTTGTGGTTTGGAGTCTCCGCTGAAGCTCCCGAACTCAGACGGGCGCTTCAGCGTGCTGAACTCAGCGTGCCTCTATTGGCTTGTGATTGGACGGTGACCACGCCCCCTCTTTTCCCAGCAGCCGGAGGTAAATAAACACAGGGCTCATTAGGTCTGCTGGCTGGGTGCACATTGGGTAAACTGTGATGCTGGGGACCCTTAAGTACATAAACAGGACGAGCCGGAGGGGGGGGCGAGGGTGCATGAGCAAGTGTGTGTGTGTTAGCGTTCGCTCGCCTTAATGTTGTGAGGCTCATCTTCCCTTCTGTTTTTTCCTTCCCATTTTCTGTTTAATTTGAACTTAATTTAACGAGTAATCCCTTAAAATGAAGATTTTTTTAAAGAGGGCAGGACAGCAAGCATTTTATAGTTACAGCTAAAAGAAATACAACAAACATGGCCAACGGGAGAGAGAATAAAACTAATTAATATTACATTTAAATATCTGTCTGTCTCTTTCTGTGGCCCTGTGATTGTCCAGTCCACCTCTCGCCTAAAGTCAGCTGGGTTCATCTGCAGATTCTTGGGATGCTGAGAGGGATAAAGGAGAGATAATTGATGGATAGATAATGTGGCGATTCTTATGCTATGGTAGGGGTGTTTTACCACAAGGAATGCAGATATTCATTTTCAGTGTCTGAGGGCCACACTGTTACATTCTGCTGGGCTCTCTCAATGAGGAAAAATAGATAAATAATAAAAAAAACTGGCAAATATAAAGCTTCAAAAAAGGATTATACCAACATTTAGATATTCTAACTCAAACAAAATAAAAAAACACAATTTAAATAGCATGACACGTAACTAAAGCTGATTCAAGCTTCTTTTTAATGCTGTAAAAGAGTGAATGTTTACCACTTTTAAAGTACAAATATGTTTCCTTTAACATTTTTCCAAATATAGTTCCTTCTAGAGGTGTCCTGATACAACTCTTTCACCTCCTATATGATACCGTTATGCAGCTTTGAGTATTGGCCAATACCGATATTGATTCAATACAATATCAGCAGGAATCATACAAACTTTTATGACTTATTTTGAAGTTTGGACTGTAAGAAAAGGTTTGATCAGGTGGGATTACTCAAACAGAGAACAGAAGTCAGCAATAAATGTCGGAAAAACTAACCAACTTGTTATTAACCAATGGGTTCAATAAATTTTAACCTTAAACATAAGAATATAGTACAATGAAATAAAATAAATAAAAACAACTTAAAAGACCCTGGAAAGTAACCGCAAGAAATCCAGTAAAAACAAAAACATATATTTTAAAATGCAAAATAACCACTGTGTATAACTTCAACATAAGCATATTCTGTAGCTAAATTAAATAAATAAAAAATAAATTAGAGTGTGAGAGTGGCTCGTATCGGAGTGCTTATATCTGATATTCTAGATGCAGGCCGATATAATCCAATATTTTTTTTTTTGTTTGCTGATATTGGACCGATATCTGATTTCAGTATCGGATCGGTACACCCCTAGTTTCTACTAATACTATAAATTATGTTTTAATGCCTCTACAGAGATTTTTGGAGATAGTATCACAGTAAAGTAAGGTCTTACATGACCTATTCAGTTTGTTTATGTAGTACTGGTTACTCATCAGTCATATTTAGCAGCTGTTATGTTTTCTTCATTCTTCCATTTTCCCACCCCTGTTCTAAAGGGACTGTTCATAAAGCCAAAAAATAATTAAGTGGGACCACATTTTGTTAATCGGACAAGCCAATTAGACATCTCGACACAGTTTACTGCAGAGGTTATATTTCAGTGGTCCACGGAGACAACAGCTTACAGAAAGTGTTTGGGAAGGAAAAGCTGTCAGATATACGGAGAGTTATCGGATAATCATTCTGTCAGTTTCATAATGCAGCAGCCACACTGATGCCGAGGAGTAAAGTTCATAATGTGAGCCAGTTCACACAGCGAAGTCCTGCCAGAACTGTCTGGAGAGGGAAAATATCTCTCCATGGAGGAATGTTTCAGCGTTGATCCGTGTTCTTGATTTAGTGGACAAAGTTCTTTTTAAACTGCTACTGAGGCAGGGAGCATCTATGTTAGTCCACGTATGAGCGGACTGTGTTTACAGGCCTGCAGCAGCTTCAAGCTCGCAGCTCTTCCTCCTCAGAGAAGCTGATTGGTCAGTGCTTCAGCAGACTGAGCTCAATCACTTTGACTTGGAGCTTTGCAATTACAGACATTAAATCAGGAGGTTTAGAATTATACGACTAAAATAGACAGACAGATTTCCTCCAACCTTCAAGACGTGGATCAGAGACCTCATGCACCATCTGACCTTAAAGAAAACTGGCTACCCTGCAAGAGGACGGGCTGATAACTTTTAGAGGATCTGGCAACCGGATGGTAAAGATGAACTGTTAAGATGTTTAAAATGTTTTAAATGTACAGGATCCCCCTGCCCTGTTTATATTATAAGTTTTCATTTTGTATGTTTTTGTCGTTTGTTTTAGTTTATTCACCATTTTTTGTTTGATTGTTTAGGTTGAGATCACGTTGATCAGTATAAATGGTGTAAAAGGGAAGTTGGAAGAGAGTTCATGGTTATACTTTGTTAAAAAATACTGTATCTAATTGTAAGACAAATTATGTTTTAAGTTTGTGAAACTAATAAATCAAATCAAACCAAATTTCAAGGTAAGTACTTTGTAGGCTATTCTGGAAATAGTCCAGATTGAGGGGAAATCGTTAAAAAGGTTTGGTTTTTTTTTTTACCCAGGATTGAGCAAATTTGAAAAAAAAAAATCCATCAGTAGAATAAATCCTCAGACTTCTGTGGGTGGGCAGTTTCAGAGCTCTCAGTGGATTTGTTCCCAGAGAAGAAATAAGTGTTTGATTTTTCATTGTTGTGTTTGACTTTAATGTTTATTTTCAGGCCTTTATAGTTAATAACGTATGACATGGGATGAATTAGTAAACTAGTCCAACAGGACAAACTTCCAAATATGCATTTCCAAAATTTTGGGGCATTTTGTTTTTGTCAAATGTGGGAAACTGTGCAGGCTCGCACTTCAAACAAAAAAGATTCTGGAAACACCATGAAAATCTAACCACTTCACCCTCTTGACTGACATTCTCTCTGTACAAACTTATTTGAGTTATTAGCATGAATGTGTGAAACTGCCCTTTTTCCTCCCACTGTTAACAAATCTTTAAACAAATCCCGATCTGCACCAGAATTCAAATCACTCCAGAAATCCAATCAATCAGCTCTTGGCACATTTCTGACCAGATCTGAAAATTTCATCAAATTCCATTTGTGATTTTTGAGTAAAAATGTTCACAAACTGAGAAACAAACTAACAATAGCCGATGAAAACATGTGGCAGAGGTGAAAAGGGGAGAGACCTCATTTGAAAAACAATCAGCTTTATAAAAACAAACAATCTGATGAATTCAGTAACATACACTCAATTCTCCTGAGCTCTATTCTCTCGCCCATGAACTGATGCCACAACACCAATCCAAATATGCCCATAAACATAACTTTCATGTTCTTTTTTTCATCCCCCTCTAAAACCATCCAGTTATCTACTTTAAAGTTAAACCTAAACAGACCATGAAACCTATTTTTTTATTTTGTGAGTTTGTTGTTGTTTTCTTTTTTTGTGTGGCCATTTTTTATATATATATATTTTTTTTTTTGCATATTTACTTATTAGCCGCAGTAGTATATATATATATATATAACTGTTTCTATGTATTTGTATGTCTGCATAAATAAAATAATAATTAAAAAAAGCTCTGGAATTGTCACCCCATCTTTTTCATTATATTATTTTAGTTGGACTTTTTGATTAGAATAAAATTTGTCCAGGGAGTTAAAACACTGTCCTCTGTTTTTGGGCAAATAAGAAATGCCTCTACAGGAAGTTGAAACAGCAGTAACTTCCTTTATATTAAAATAAACATAACTCTAAATGTCATGAAAGCTGATCAACCCTCTTACCGGTTATTGTTGCAGAGGTTCTGACAGCTCATACAGTCCGATGACTCGGTTTGTGGGAGCGCCGTGTACATCCCTCCACCCTGAAAACACATCACAAAATCCTCTTTTAGCCACGACCGTCCGTCAACACGTCTCCATCGTGGATGTAGAGAGGGCAGCTCTACTCACGTTGTGATGGTGGTGCGGGTGCGAGTGCTCGCAGTCCCGGGTGCTGTGAGGCAGGGTGCCGTCGTGGCCATGAGGGTGGCCCGGTGAGTACAGGCCGCCCGAGCCGTTGAGCAAAGCCAGGCCGTTGGGGAGTTTGTGGTGGAGGTGATGGCAGCCCTGGGGCATCATTGGGCCGGAGTGGCCGTAGCCCCCGTGGACCCCGCCGTTGATGCGGCTGGAGCCGGGCAGCGTGGTGTATTCCAGAACATGTCCGTTCATCTCGGCGGGCTGGCAGTGGTAGCTGGGAGGCTCGTACTCTACAGGAGGAAGAAGAGGAGGTTTAGAGGGTCTGATTAAGGAGGAATCCATCATCTCCTTTTGTTAACTCCTTTATGAAACAAGGGTCCACTGTCAATCAATTAATCAATCAAACTTTATTTATATATCACTTTTCCTACAACATGTTCTGCGAAAATTTGGGTCAGTCAGGAGGGCTGATCACAAGATCATGTTCTCTTAAATGTGATTTCAATCCAAAAATCCTTCAGCCCTAGTTTGAAACATATAGAAAACATGCTGATTAAATGAAGGTCATGATAGGTTAGTGTATAAATTCAAAACTACAGTAAAACATAGTCAACCAAAATAAACAGACGCATACAATAATCAAATAAATGAGCATGGAAATTCAAAATCAAAGGTTAAATAGTCAGAAGATAATTATACATTACAACAATAAATAACAGAACAAATTACAAGAGTGAAAAAATAGAATAAGTTAAAAAATAAACCAGTGCTCAAGCTTGTATCTGAACAGTATTACCAAATAATGAACGACACACCACATCTCAACATTTCCCATGACTGAAATCTCAGGACGGCCAAACATCTCAAAGAAATATTAAAGTTTTGACATTTGCTACGAGTAACAGCCAAGTCTTACTGTATTTCTCTGCAGATCCACGTACAGAACACCTGATTTCCAAGCTGAAAAACATCAGGCCCTCTTGGCACCACTGAGTCAAAGTAGGACAAGTTTTACTTTTATTATAAAGCAAAATGAGACGACAGAAAGGGAGAGCTTTAAATCTTAAAATCCACTCCAAAAGTCGCCATCAGAGGGTTGAGATTCAAAGTCTCATTTCCTTTGTTGAGAGAGAATGAAAAACCAGGGGTTATAGATCCATTTTTAGTCATTTGCTGTCTTCGTCCAGCCCCTTCAACGTGCAACGCTCAGTCTGAACCTCAGCAGGTCGTCTTGACCATATTAGCGCCATGTGATTGGCTGATTCACTCTCTCTGTTAATAAGTAACTTGACATTTGTACCCATATAAGAGGCCAGCGGGTGTAATTTATACATAATTAGACATGTTGTGTGTAAAACTCTGTTCATACAGACTGAATTAAGCTCTAGTATCAAATATCAGCTCTGCCACATTATTCCACTGTTGTTACAGGACACCAGTAAATCTGAACATATAAAGTGAGCACCTGTGGCTCAATGTAAACTTTAATCTTTAAGCTGAAAAGACTCAAACATTAACACATCCATCAGGTCTTTTAAAAAGTCTGTCCAACAATGGCGAAAACACTGGAGTGAGCTCTGAGGGATCAATAAATGCACCAAGAACATTTGGAACTGTTTTCAAGGCCAACGGTCTTTAAATATGGACCAATGGAGATTGATTTAACTCTTAGTGCGTGTGGTGTTTGCCTTTAAAAGTTAAGACAGTTTAGTGGGATAAATGTGTTGAATCTTCAGTGCATTAAAGCTGCATTGAGTCGAGTCAGTCCAGTTCAGCTCGGCTTGGTACAGAACGCGATTTATACCACCATATTTAGACAAATGTGGTAGGGATGCATTTGTGGTCTGGGCACCCATGAGTCTGTCACTATCATAAATTCTTATTTTTAGTATCATTGATTATACTTCTATCACTCATTATTCAGACATGAGGACTTTCCTGAAAACGAGAATTGCATCTCAAGAGGCGGACTTCTGATAAATTTGTTTTCAGGAGAAACAAATTTGACGACGACAGGTCTATGATGGGTCCATGGATCTGTCACTAACTTTAGTTCTTACTTTCGTCCACTTGTCTCCTCTTACCTCCCTTCCTTCACCCTCACACCTAACACAGCATCGTGTGGATTTGCTGTTCATCATGAGACTGGGGTCCACATTCAAAATTTCCTGCTGCTTAACTGAAGGTTTTTCCTTGCTGCCATGATGGAGGGATTCATGATTGGCTATATGGATTCATGTTGGGTGTTCATAACACTTGTTATGAATTGGTGCTATACAAGTAAAGATTGATTGATTGATTATGAGTGTTTCCACTGTCAAACAAGGAGATAAGGTTCCCAAATAACAAATAACTAAAACAACATTAAAAATCAACACTGTTCCTCAGCTGTGTCTCGTCATCCCCAATCACCTCTTGTATATAACCTCATGTCTCCCACAGTCTTGTGCCAGATTGTTGTACTCCATGTCACCTTCCAGCACTTCCTTCATGCTCTAAGGCCCCATCCACACAAAGACAAACCGAGATCTAAACGAATACGTTTTTTGCCGAATCTGCGTATCATCCATATGAAGACAGCATTTTGGGGGTCTGCAAACGATCATTTTTCAAACCAGGTTCCAGAGTGGAAAGATTTTGAAATGCGGTATACGCAGCTCCATGATTACTGGCTCTCCGCAACTTTTTAGATAAGCTTTCGTCATAGTTTCATATCTTCATTGACACACATGCCGCAAGTGCGCATGCCCACTGTTTTTTCATCTGTTTCCCCTTGTATCCATCATATCCTTACAGCGCCCCTAGAGGTCTGGCACTTGTTTAACAGCGTTTTCATGCATTCATGTAGATGCACACATTTTCTGAGACGCCTTCGTCTTTATGACGATCATTTTTGAAACTGTTAAGTGTTTTGTCTTCGTGTGGATAGGGCCTAAGTTCATGTTATCGACCTGTTTTATCTTGACTCTGCCTCTAGGCTTTTGTCTACTTGGAAATCTTTGCCTGGATTGTTTGCCTGCATGTGTATCAAACTCTGGACTGTTAATAAACCTGATCTTTTGCCTCTTGGACTTGAATATCTGCGGTTGAGTCTTTTGTGCCTTAGAAATCTGTTTTCTAACAAAACCAACCCTGAAATCCTCGCTGTGAGCAGCTTAAAGGAAAATTCATACCTTGTCTTTTATTGTATTATTGTTAAATATGTGACTGTAACTGAACAGACCATCAGTTGTTTACTTCTGTTATAATATCGTTAAAGGTTTTCTCTTCTCCATGCTCCTTCCAGATGCTGCATTTGGTAACACAGTCACTTATTTGTTTATTTGTGACCAGAACAACTGCTCGCTCTTGGTTTGTATTTTTAACTCACTGTGCATGTTGTTCTGCTGCCGATTCCTCCACAAGCACATGGCAATAAAAGCCAGCAGGATGAGCACCATCACCGTCAAAACACAGCCCACGATCAGGTACAGCAGACCCCCGGGTGGGCTGGGCGGCTCCGGCAGGTGGGGGCCCGGCGGGGTGACGGGGTGCTGGCTGGGCGACCCTGGGGACTGACGTGCTGTGGCAGAGAGAGAGAGGGAGGAGGCGACGAGAGCTTTATACCCGCCAGCAACAAGAGAGAGAAATAACACAGTGCCAAACTATAAAACACAGACCATTGTTGTTGGTCTCATAAAGCTCAGCACATTTATGTTGTGTAATTATGGCCATCATACCCGTTATTAAAGTTACAGCGTTCGCAGGAACATGCCCGGACCTCAGAGAGAATGGGGGTTTGCTTTAAGAGCAACAGCAGGATGGAGGCTGCAGAGTTTCTTTTGTAGGTAAATGACATAGAAATTATATTTTTAATTAAACCTAAGAACTAATTTTATTATGTTGTATTTCTTATTTAGCTTCTTTAACCCCTGTTTATGTTTGTCCTTCTACTTGTTATGAATATTACCTGATTTTATAGACTTTCTTTTTGTTTTGTTTTACTGTTTTTATGGCTTGTTGTCTCTTATGTTTTATTCTCCTATCTTCTGCTTTTTTGCCTTTTGATTGGTGGAGGACACGGGCAGTTTCAGGAAAATGTTGGGCCCTGATTGTCATTAGGGGCTGCTCCAGGGTGTTGGGCGTAGCTAAACACCGAGTTACTGCACCTCTGTGTCGCTGCACCACGGCCTTAAGACCATTGGTTTGGTCTCTGGTGTTTCTGGCTCTTGTGTTTGCTGAATGTGTTGAGCACCTGAGCCTGACTTATTTATTTACTTATTGTTTATTTAATGTGGATACCACAGTTACCTTGACTGTTTTAGCACATGTGCAAAAATGATAAAATAATAAAAGTTATAAGAGAAGAAAGTAAAAATGCAGTGTACAATAACAATACAACACTAAAAGGGAAACAGCTTTTCCAAATTAAACATATGCATAAGCTATAAAGGAGAGTTGGGTAAAAAAATCAATTAAATCTATTAATTCGAATTATTTTCTTTTATTGTAGGGTTTGCACAAGCACTTTTGTAGGCTTGTGTTATTTAAGTAGATTAAATATTGATCAGACAGTTTCATGCTAATACTGTAAAAATACCTCAGCCTATTAGTGTTTATGTAGACAAACCTGCCTACGTTTGTACTACATAATCAACCTTTTACGACCCAGACTTTGACCTTAAAAGGGAAACATTTAGACAACATGTCTCTGAGAGTTTTGTTTCTTTTACAGAGGGAAAAATCAATTAAAATCGTAAATCAAGTGTTGTGGAAAAAAATCTGGGATTTTATTTCTAGGCCATATCGCCCAGCCCTACTATAAAGCAAAGGCAACATGGTCAAACAGCCAAAACTATTCACGTGAGCACTGTTGTTTTGTTTGAGTCATTTGTTAAAAGCATTGCTGGACTTTTTGAGCTTATTTCAGAGTCTTAGGCTTTCTTTATATTATTTAAAACATTTTCTCCACCATGACAACTGACTGTTCCTCTTCTTGGTTTTTATTGTGTTTGGTTTGTTTGTAAAGGTTCTTTAATTTAAACTGTGCTTTTGCTTGCTCGTTCCCTTTTGTGCTTTAGCTCCTTTCAAACATAACAAGGTAGTTTTTTACTGTAATTGTATTGATAGTAAGGGCGTTGAAGTAAAGTAAATGATATAATTTAAGATGAAAAGAAACAAGCAATAAAACTAACAGTCATCAGACAGACAAATAAAGGCTAAAAATATACATTTAGGATACATAAATACATTTTTTTAAAAGAAAACAAGACAATCTAAAATGATTACATGCAAAAATATAAAAACTATATCAACATGGTTAGATATATAAGTAGTATGTTCCTGTCTGCTTGGCAAAGCACTTAGTAAACCTCTATTTTTAGAAGTGTCAACAACAAAAAGTTATTATTATCTTTATTTATTAATACACTTAGGTCACTCCAGAAGTCTGTTTGTATATTTACTGTTGCTTAATCATTAAAAACAGATGACTGGATGACATATTATGAGGGTAGTACATAGGCCGGTGCCCATTGGTGTGTTTTCTTGGTGTTTCTTTCCTGATGGGTGGGGCGCCGTTTGTGTTTCTTGGACCTTGATGGGTGCCTGGGTCTGAATTGTTTGTGCCCACTTGTTGGGTGTTGCAGGTTTTTCCCTTGTTCCTTGAAAATGTTCCTATTTTAAGCATCTCTAGTCTGAGAAACAAGAAGCAGTCATGCCCTCTTTTCATAGTTTCCTAAGGTTTATTCTGTCTTTTGTGTGTTTTTGAGGGTTTTTCCATTTTATTTGTGCTTTTTGTTGTCAGTTCCTGTGGTGCTGAAGCTCTCATGCTTTGTCTTCTGTATGTTCCTGTTTGTCTTTGTGCTTTAAAGTGCAAAACAAATAAAGTTATTATGATGGTTTCTTTTTGTGAAAAGTAAAAGCTGAGGATTTGTGCACCCAACAGACAAAACTTAGAAGTCCGAACATCTTGTAAAGAAAGGCTCACGACTCAACTGTAAAAACAGACACTTTTGATTTTAGTGAGACTCATTTTCATGTGTTTCTGCTCCCTTCTCTCACCTCTGGTCTCACAGATCATGACGTTGCTGTATTCACTCTCTCCCCCGTCGTTAAAACACTGCATCTTGATATCATAGGACGTCTCGGGCTGCAGGTGACCAATCATGTGCCAGTGTTTCACACCTGTGGGGAGGGCGAGAAAAAGGAGGCCAAGGTTCAGGAGGCTCTTCCTGGATCGCTGCTGACTCACACTGTGTAAACTCACAATCAGAGCTTCATCCATCCTTTCTTCTTCTTCTCTTTATGTCTCACACGTTCATGAAGGTCGTGTTCCCTCATGCTCTCTCTCTCTCATTCACCCTCCCTCCCCTTCACCCCCTCCACCGCCTCTCTTACTCCGTCAGTCCCACGAGGGCCCAGACAGTCGCTTTACTCTAGACCAGCTCCATATATGGCAGCTTCATGTTTGTCCTGGCTCACCTCCAGCGTTCACACACACTCGGCAGCACACACTCGCACTATTACGTGCTCTGGAAACACAGAGGAGACGACAATCTCCGACACAGAAATGCTACATTACCCACAAATGAGGCTGAAAGCAGCTGCTGTTGTTGTTGTGCTTTGTTTGATATGCAGAACAATAAATCAGTGGACATGAGCTGCCTTCACCCAGAGTAAGATCTGACACATTTAAGGTAGAAACATTAAAAACCTGTTACATTTAATCAGGGCTTTAGATTAGAATCAATACACTAGAAGTTTAAAACATGCAACAACAGTTTTGATTAATTAAGGATTTTAGAATTAGACTTATCTGAAGTGAAAGTGACAGCAGAGAGCAGAGCGGCCCAATGAGAGGTTAATAACAGAGGATCAAAGCGTTTGCCTTCAGTCAATCATTAGATAAACAGCATTTTTTGGTAACACTTTACTTTAGAGGTCTGCAAATTTCATAACCCTTAGGTAACTAGAAAGCACTCGGAGAGCGCAGACCTCCGCCAGCGCCACAGTCCTCAGCCATATAGTCATTTAGACCATAAATATTAGTCCTACCTTTATTTCATCTAAATATTTAGATTCCTTGACCATGAAAACATACCATTAGCAACTGGATTCATAATGATATCTATTTTAGTTCAGTAGTTATTCACAGAAATCACATTTTTCACCATGGCGGCCAGACGCTGATCCCGATCAACACCAAAATTGAATCAGTTCTTCCTTTTCCCATGCTGAACATTTCCTGAAAATTTCATCCAAATCCATCCATTACTTTTTGAGTTATTTTGTTCAAAGACGGACAGACGTACAAACTCTCCTGAAAACATAACCTCCTTGGCGAAGGTAATAATTAGACAAAGTTTCTTCTCATTTCTTTGAAATTGCCCCTGAAATTTAATAAGAAACTTGGTAAAAATTAAAAAACCAAATCTTTTGTCGCAAGTCACAATTGGTAGGTTACTGTTTTTTTCCAGTTTCTTTGAAATTTAATCCAAATTGCAAGGTAAGAAGGTGACGATAAGCAAAGAATTTATTTGAAATTAAATCACAACCCACCACAAAATGTTTTTTTTAGAAGTATCCCAACATTTCTGCTGTTTCCAGAGAAGCAGGTGAATAATAGCTGCTTAGTTCTTGAATACACAAGTTAGGATCATTGTTTCCTGTGATAATTAGCTGTGAAATGTTAAGTGAATAATTCAATTTCCCATTGAGCAGTTGATAGTTAGATATTTGTTATTTATTTCACAAAGTTCTTTAGTACCGAGTTTGTTGATATGCATAATTCAGATCACATGCAAAACAGATTGTACTCGCAGTGTCTATCACAATCAGGTAAGGACAATTTACAACCCCACTCTTGGTGAATATCACATCTGAAGCCTTCAACTGTATCATGTAAAACATTATAGGCCTAATCATAAAGGTATATATTCATCTCCATTTTGTATTTTCTGGAAATAGCAGAAATGTTGGGATACTTCTAAAAACATTTTGTGGTGGGTTGTGATTTAATTTCAAATAAATTATTTGCTAATTGTCACCTTCTTACCTTGCAATTTGGAGTAAATTTCAGTACCTAACAAATTTGACTTGCGAAAATAAATTTGGATATTATTTTGAAGAAGTTATGTGCTAATTTTCACCAAATTCTCTTGGAATTTTGGGGGTAATGAAATAAGAAAAAACTTAGTGCGATGAAATTTGCAGACCTCTAACGTAAAGTGTGACCCATTTTTGTCATAGAAACAGACTTATGCAGCTTTTGTTAAGATATCTGAGCCATGTTCTCTCCTTTCTTGCAGACTTAACTACTTCTGTTTTGAGCCTCTGTGTTTGCTGACATTATTACTTCAGCTGATTTTAATATTTCTGTCTAATATATGGTATTTGTTCATTTTGCTTGTCTAATAAGACAATAATCTCCACTGTAAATCTGAAAATGAGGGATCCCTCAGCGTCTTCTGGAAAGAAAATAAATAGTCTTCATGCAAACCAGAAATATAAAGAACGAAAAAGAAAGAAGAAGAAGCACTTCAAGGGCGCAAATCTCTGCCAAGACAGTTTTATCTCTGTGGGGGAACTTCTTGTTGTGGGAAAGTGCATTATCTCCCATTGAGAACAAATCCATGAAAAACAATCCTGGGCCGACATCTGGATTCAGATCTCTGTCAAAGTCAGATCGGTTCCATCTTGTTCCGTGAGCAACATTAACAGAAAGCTTCATCAAAATCGATTGAAAATTCTTTAGGTTGTCAACAAATCCTCAAAAAAAAAAATCCTAGATCTGTATTTATACTAAGATCACCACCAAAGACACACCTCTCCTTCAGACCAACAATTTCTGAAAACACAATTAAAATCTGTTGAGAACTTTCTGAGTTATTAGGAAAAAACTGTGGAAAACTACAGTGTAAACAATTCCTAAAGAAATCCTGGGTATGCATCCTGAATCAGATTTCCACCAAAATTGTATCTCTCCCTTAAACTATCACAACCAACATTCCCTAGAAGTGTCATCTAAACCTGTTTAAACTTTTTTTTTAGTTTTTAGCAACAATGTGGAAAACTGCTCCATCTTCCAATATTAAACCATCCTTAAAGCTGAGGTTGGCGATTTGATTTAGATACACTTTTTGTAATACTGGTTAAAATGGTCTTTATGACCCGATGGTAATCAACTCATAATGTGTTCTTAAAACAGAGTGAAAAATATCCGCTATCTACGGCAGGAGTAAACAGGAAAAACCCCAACCAATAAGCATGCCGGGACACCTGTTTTTAAACCAATCAAATCCCGTCGCCCTTCTGGCCGCCTACTACGTGTGCATTTTCCCGGCGTGCACGGACTCGGTGCGCGTAGCCGAGTTCATACATATCAGAGTCCACCGGAGAATGCTTACCTTTCAAGTTTTAGGCGGAGCCCTGAGGAGATGCTACTTTCAAATTCATGCTAGTTTTCCAAAATCGCCAACCCCAGCTTTAAGAACATTTCTGAATCCGTATACGGATTCATTTCACCACCAAAATCTGATAAGTTCTCTCTTGTGCCGTGATGAAAACTCTCTTAAAATTTCATCAGAATCTCTTGAGGACGTTTCAAGTTTTAACCTTAATACAAGAAAACTGCCCCGTCTCGCAGTTTGAAGAAATCAGTTTTAAAAGTTCCTGAATCTGCATGTGGATTCTGGTCAGCACCAAAACAAAACCACATTTTCTTTGTGCCATGATCAACATTTCCTGAAAATGTCATTAAAAATTGTCAAGAACTTCCTGAGTTATTGATCCACATCTGTTATATTACATGTTATTCTTTTAATCTTTAATGCAAGCTCCTAACCCCTCTACCTACCACTGCTGCAACACCTGAATTTGTTAATCAATAAAGAATTATTTTATCTTCTAACCCTACTTCACTGGTTTCGGTGTCTTGCAGCTAATAAAAGTAAAAAAAAAAAAAGACCAGGTGAGCTGGTTATGGGAATTTGCTTAATATCATCTCCAAACATCAGCGTCAGCTCTGATTATTACACATCCATAATAATTCTGCTATCCTAACTGTTTCTCTTGGAGCTGCAGAACAGTAATGGCTGTAATTAAAACCATCAGTCATTCACAATTTATCATCAGTTTATTCATTAATATTTGTACCATAATGAAGACTTTATTATCACACTGTGCTGATATGCTGATACCACAAATACTTAGAGGATTATTACAGTCAAAGCAGCCGTAAATCTGTTTTATTTGTTGTTGTTTTTGTTTATCCGTATCTGTCTCTCTTCTGTGACCAAACACAGAGTCAGCAGACTTTTCTGTTCTCACCAATCAAGAGGAGTTTTTGTTTTTCCAGGCACGGTTACTTTTTGTTGCTTGGTGCTGTGCTCTTGGGGATGGAGTAATTGTTGGTTATAAATCACGAGGAAGAGTCTAGACCTGCTCTTTCTGGAAAAAGTCGAACAAACAAATATCGATCGATCAAATATGCTGTTTTATTCTGATTCATTTTAAAAGGCTTTGTTTTTGTTCATTCACCAAACCAGTACTCACAACAACATCCCCCAGAACTACGTCTCTTAAGCTGAGTGAAAATCTAGACGTCCTCGTGTTAAAGAGCTGGGCGGAGCAAAGGCCGACCCTCCTTCCCTTCCTGTGCCAGGCTCCACTGTTAGCATTCCTCCAAGCAACCTGAGCCGCTCCGAGCTCATGTTTCAGCTCTGGCAACCATTTATTAAAAACAGATTTCACAAAGTCCTGCTGCCCGGGGACGGCACTCTCTATAAATCAAGCCGCACACATGCCCCCTCTTCTCTGGACGCTCGTATCCATTACCCTCTGAACCCCGAGTTTATCTGCACAGCCTCAGACGGCAGCGAGAGCGCCCGTGTTTTTGTTTCCACTCACCTTCCACTACATCTCTTTTGTAGTCGCTGTCATTGTCGCTGTCCGTGGGCCGGTAGTAAATGTAGAAACCCTGGATGGGAGTGTTGTTGTTACTCGAGGGATTGTACTGCAGAGGAATGGAAAAAAAGATTGCATTAGACTGCGGCAATCTGGAGAGCAATTATTATACAAAGAGAGGAAATTTTCCAGAAACTAATGGCCGGGGTTGTTATCAGCAGATGTTACAGGATGGAGAGCCGGGCTGTGATTGGACTGTCTGTCTGAAGTTTGATGAAATAATGGGAGCGTCTGAGGTTAAGTAAATGTGGGGAACTATCTGCATCCATCTGCGGGACAAAAATGCTGCAAGGGGGACGAACAGCTTTGAAGAGGGCAGGATCAAACTGCAGATGGACAGAGACTCTTAATCTTTGTTCAAGCAGAGCTCTAATCAGGAACAGGGCTCCATTAACGGCCTGATTGGAGAAAAAAGCTGCTCAAATATAGGTGGGCACGAGGGAAAAAGACCCTATACCGCTAGAGTCAGGGGGCTTTTTTAAAGATTATAATGGGCCTTTTTGCACCATTATTGAGAGGAGAAAGAGACAATCGTAATCTGGCCACAGGCTTGACCACCAAACCAGCACCTGAGCCGGGACACTTTCATATTTAGCGGTGCGATCCTGGTCATTCAGATGCCAAACTGATAAACTGCTGGACATTATGGATGATGTCAGTCCCCTTCTGCGCAGCCTGTTCAGCCCAAGACTGTTGCTTCACAAGTTCAGAACCAACAGAGTGAAAAACACTTTCGTCCCACAGGCCATCAGACTGAACAGCTCCTCACTGGGGGGAGGAGGAGTAACAGGAAGACAGAGGACAGGAAGGAGCAGTAGTAGTAGCTAGTAGCCAAATTATATCACATTTGATTTTATTTTTTATTGTGTAGATTTACTACTATATATTTATACATATTTGTTTATATATACACACACATTTATTTTACATCTCCTTTATTCTGAACTTCTTTAACTTTTGGGCGTTGGTGGCGCAGTTGGACAGTGCGCTTGGTCAGTGGTCGGGAGGTTGCAGGTTTAAGCCCAGCTCCGGGCGACACATGGCGATGTGTGCTTGGGCAAGACACTTAACCCCAAGTTGCTCCCACTGCTGCATCAGTGGTGCGTAAATGGGCATTAAAGGACGTGAATATGTTAGAAATACTGATGGATAACTAACACAGAAACTCTGAACCATCAGTGATGAATGTGAGAACAAATGGGTGTGAATGGGTAGGTGTGACCTTTGATGTAAAGCAGCTTTGAGTAGTCAAAGATTAGAAAAGCGCTATATAAGCTCAAGTCCATTTACCATTTACTTTTTGATAGCCTGTGTTCTTTTATATCTGTGCACACTGGCTCTTAGCTGAACTCCGTTTACTCTCTTAATTTGCATTAAACATGTTTAACTCCATTTTAGGTTTAAAATTACTATTTTATGCTTAACCCCTTATTACTTATTTCCTTATAGTGTTGGGTTTTGAACAGTTTTATTTATTTTTTTATTAACCATTAGTGCTTTATTACCTTTGATATATCCTTTCATGGTTTTATCTATTACGTCTTAGCTCCTGTGTTTCCTCATTTTTTATTCCAGATAGCGTTTCCTCAGTCCTCTGTTTCTTGAATAGTCTTGAGTAGTGTCCCTGTGTGTGTGTGTGTTTGGTAGCATGTTTGTGCTTGAATACATGAGTGTGTGTGTGAGTGGCTGTCTGTGTTAAATGTGGGCTTGGAGGGTGGGTGGGGTTTCAAAGTTTTTATTTTTTTATTCTATTTTATTATAGTATTTTAATGATGCTTCCTTTGGGCTCTTTCCCTGATGTACGAGTGAAATATTTTGACCTATAAGGCTCATCTGGTGTGTCTGGTTAGCTTAAACTTACACCTAAAGACTATTTATGACAAAAAACTAAGCTAACAAGGATGGTTTTAGTCTGTGGGAGGAAGCTGAGAGTGGAAACACAATGAGAACATGCAGCAGTAGGAGAAATCTGGGGTTAAGTGTCTTGCCAAAGGAAACATTGAAGCTTTGACCTTCTGATTTGGGGGAAACATTTGCCAAATAAGTCACAGAAACTGATCGACAGCAGGGTTTAACAAAATGTTTAGACAGACCAGGTCATTCACATCTCCAACTCATCTCATTGCACATTAAGACATGTCTACACCTGGTCTAAAGGTACACCTGCAGGTATCCAAAGACCACAAAGTGATGCTAAACCAAGTTCTACAAGGTTTCTACGTGGTTCACTGGATGAGCAAAAGAGTGAAGAAAGGATTCATAGTCTGATATGTTTGTTCTTGAAGGCATTTCCTTTTTTTGGGCGTATTTTCCACTTCATTCAAGCACTTCTTTTCCTTCTGGTTATAGATTTGACTTCCCAGGCTTGGATTCCAGTCAGAATACAAAAATGTGACCATGATTTCAAAACCATTTCAGGCCCATGTCTTGACCTTAAAAAACCCCGGAACAACAAAAAGACAGACAGTTGTGGGCAGGCCAAGAGTCATCCATCTTCTTCCTTCACCGCAAAGTAGATTTGCAGGTGAGAATGCTCCTACGTGCAGCCAAGCGTCTTTAATAATCCCTCTTTGCACAGAAAATCTGTGTGCAAACAACAAGTGTAATTACGTTAAGTTGAGGTTGAAGAAAACAAGTCCAGGTTTGCCTTTTTCTTCTCATCTTTACAGGTTAGCACAAAAAGCACGAAGTACACAGGGACATCATTAATAATAATGTCTGACTGAATTAACAGGCTTTGAAGTCAGATACAATAAAACATTAACACAAGAAGACTTATATCAACAACAACAAACAGACAAGGATACCAAGTCTATATTTTTAACTACGTGATGGAGAGCTCAATGCGGGGGTGTGCACACGTGAAATAACAGCGAACAAACGAGGGGTTAATAAAAAACCTGACATAGAATAAATTGATCCAAAAGGAAGGCTAAACGAACTACAAAATAAAAAAAAGATGTATAAAGTTTGTCCTCACAGTACTCACAGTCCAGCGCAGCATGATCTGGGTGTCACTGATGGCGTCAGTCGATGAGATGTGAGGTCCGACCACGGGGCGGTCCGCAATGCGTGGGCTGGCCTGAGGGACCTGGTACAGCTTGGAGGGGATGCTGTGAGGACTCTCGCCGTACATGTTCATGGCCACCACGCGGAACTTGTAGGTGGAGCCTGAGAGGGAAGCATAGTCATTTTTTAAGCAAAAACTGGTTGTTGTCAAGTCAACAAGTCAATTAATCAGTTAATTATGAGACATAAATAAGACTCAGCTTAACTCTCTTAATCGGGGATCATGTATAATCACACAACTTTTTCATATTACCTTTGGGGAGATTCAAATACTCTGTGTGACCCTGTTTTATGTGGGGTTTTGACCCAGTGAGGAAAACTTCTTTAAAAGTATTGTAGAAAGGAAGCTTACATTGAAATGAGCTGAGCTGATAACAAAATGTGACGTAATGACTCTGCAGGGACTCAGAGTTTTGTCACAAAAGGATAAGTCCCACAGAGATAAACGCCTTCCACTGTCTACTCTGTACTGCTGAATGACTTCCAAAACTTTGCTCCATTTCAGAATGTAGTCTCCAACAATTATGAAAACTAAATCACGTAAATTAAGAATATGTTTTGTCTTGTTTTCTGTCTTGTTTCCCTACTACCTTTTTCATAATGTATTTCTTTACTTATACTTTCAGCTTTAGCCTGTTCCTTGAATTTCAATGTACGGAGCATTTTAGTTCAATGACTGCATTTGCTGTAAAATCAGTGGTTAATCATGGGCTGTAATTGTGATCTTAACAATCATGACTTTTGAGTGGCCCTAATATTTTGTACCGCTGCTTGCCACTGTCTCTACAACAAGTCTGTTCAGTGTTGGAGGTCGGTCCATGGTGTAAATTCAGGTTCATGCTGGGAAATTGTGTTAGAATATTAACTCGGCAGTCATTTCCAAAAATCAACATGGAGATACGTAACAGAATATATCATACCGACAACGCCATGCACAGACTAGGATATGTAACAGAACTATGTCTGTATAATCTAGATCAGGGTGGGGGAATGGCGACATGCGGCGTCTTAGTCAATTCAAACTTTAAAAAATTGCAACTATGGAGATGAAAAGTATAAATTTACTATGTGAGACCATGTACAAAGCCAAACTAGATTTGGAAATGCAAATTGGAAAGTATTTTAAAATGGCCTTTAAAAATAGTTTCATTTTATTCTTTATAGAAAGTTAGCTGAAGCTGCTGATTTGCAAAATTACAGATTTCTGTAAAGACCGTTTTCTAATGTTAACAAATTTTGGACAAATGGAAGTTGAAAATTCCCAAACTCCTGCCTTGGCCATATTTACTTTTGTAGCAGAAACATTCATTCTTAATTTTTTTCAATAGGAATATTGCACAAAAGTAATTTTACATGACTTAGTTGTTATGTTTAGCTTATAAAATGTGTCTTTGCTGTTCTTGAGCTTGGCAATACAAAGAAACATTCTGGTAAACTATTTATTGCTTTGTTAAATTGCAGGCATTTTGATTGTCTTACTGGCAAAACCCTTTTTTTTGGTAAAAGTTTGGCCATCTGAAACTAAAAATGCCATTAATGTGACCCTCATGGTGACCAGAGTTGCCCATTTAGAATCAGAACTGGTGTTTTTTAGTCCAGTACTTTGGAAAATTGATGCAAAAACAAGAAACAGATAGAACAAGAATAAAAAATAAGGGTCAGGAGGAATAATGTAAAATTTAAAAATAGGTAGAACCGTGATCTCAACCCAGGAGTCATTATACAGTCCTGCTCAGTATTATCGGCACCCCATCATTATTTTCATTACTTTAACAATATCTTTAGAAATAAATTGAAATGTACAAAATGTATGTAATCAGGATCTTTTAATTGAAGGTCCAAAACACTTAAACAAAAAAAAACATTTTCACAAGTTACATGTTGCCATTTCGAAGAGGGAACTGAAAAAAGCATGTGCAGCAATAATGGCACCCCTCTTCAGTATTTTGTTGCACACCCTTTGGCACTGATGACAGCCTCCAAATGTTTCTTGTAGCCATCTATAAGCTTCTTGCACTTCTCAGCTGGTATTTTCTCCCACTCTTCCTATACTAATGGTTCAAGCTCTTGAACATTTGCAGGTTTCTTTTCCCCAATGGCAGATTTCAGCCATACCAAAGATTTTCAATCAGATTGAGATCAGGACTCATTGCTGGCCATTTTAAAACAGTCATTTTATTCCTTTTCAGCCATTCCTGCGTGCTTCTGGATGTGTGCTTTGGGTATTTGTCTTGCTGGAGGGCCCACGATCTTCGACTCAAACCAAGTGTTCTTACACTGGGTAGGACATTACGCTCTAAAATTTCTTGATAATTCTCTGATTTCATGATTTCTGTGATACGGTCAAGGCCTCCAGTACCCAATGCAGCAAAGCAGCCCCAAACCATTATGGAACCTCCACCATGCTTAATTGTTGGTAGGGTGTTCTTTTCCTTGTAGGCTTCAAGTGGTTGCAATTAAAACTGCCTATTCTAAAATTACTGCATGATCATAGTAGCTAATGACGTATAATTTACAAAACTGAATATGTGAACATTACTTCTGCCAAGTTTGAGTCTGATAAAGTGATGCAGAGCAAAGTTAGAGAGGTTTGTAAAGAAGCTGTTTGTACAGTTACATTGTGTACTTAAACTTCATGGGAGCCAATAATGATGAGCAGGACTATAATGTCAGATTAAAATAAGACCTCTTAGACTATTTTTAGGATGTGATCTCTGAATACAAAAAGAAAATCCATAAACTCTCACCAGGCTCCAGGTTTCGGACTTCCACAGACAGTTTGAGAGGCGAGATGTTATCCGCAGCAATGACCCACTCCGCGCTGCGCCCTCGTCTGTACTCCACTCTGAAAGCTGTGATCGGAGACCCCCCATTGGCTCTTGGGATCCAGGTGACATACACCGAGCTCTCAGTGGCCATAGAGATGGTGGGGCGGTCGGGAGCCTCGGGAACTGGGACGGGAAAAAAACAATGGAATAGAGTCAAGCCACGCAAACATGAGCGAGTCAAATAAAGCACAGAGAGAGAAAAAGAGCTGGCAAAGTTCATCACTGCATCCAACTCATGTAAGGATGGAACAAGTTCACAGAGAAAACACATCAGAGGGAAGCGGCATGCCGTGAGTAATGTGTACTTACTGCCTGGGCTCTTAGCCACAGAGTTAGAGAGGGCAGGAGAGAGTGAGAGAGAGAGAGAGGGAGAGGGTTAGTGAAAAGACCAATGTGGTTTCTGCTCGTAATGGGAGTCAAATATGCACACACAGACACATCTGAGCCTGCAGCAGAGCGCTATCTCACAGCTTACAGCATCTCTCATCCAGAGAGTCATTACAGGGTGTCGACTATCGTCTCATGGCCCGCACTCCAAAGGCAGCGAGAGGCAACGCAGACCACATCAAAACCAGACGCTTCAAGATCTATTCAGCACGGTCCGGTCATGAACTCCACCATGAAAATCTCCACGACAGAGAGCAACACTATCTGCACAGGAACATCCCACAGTGCAGCAGCTGCAGCACCTGAAACTCCTACAGGCCCAGAGCGCATGTGTCTGCACCCATGGGCGCTTTAGGTAAAGTCTGAATACTACCAGAGCTCTCATGTGCCCGTGTTTGGACGAGCAGGACCCATTTAACCTGCTTTTCCTGAGCACTTAGAGAGCTGAAACCTAAGCAGGGTACACACATTAGGATTTTCTGAATCTGATGAGATGTTAAATCTGTAAGAGAGTCCACACAAGAAGATAAAAATCAGACATTGAACAGTTCTGATCTCCAAAATCCCGAACTACAAAAAATAAAAAGACTGTGGAAAAAGTCCTGGGGACAGCGCGAACATAGACTTTATAGTTTAGCGACTAAGAGGCCGTGCTTGCTTTTATTGACGCCTGCCTCCTTGTTCCTCACTCAGCTTGCTTCTTGATTGGCTGCAGTCAGTTTCATGTCACAATTCATGGAGTCATGACTCTGGAAGTCAACTTAATATGAACAATTTAATGCTTAAAATTGTCAGCCCGACCTGTTTCAGAGCTGATTATTGGGACAAATCCCTCTTAACACACCTCAGACCACAGAATCATCTTATATGATAATCTTATAAGATTTAAGATCATCTTGTGTTTGCAGTCCTTGTTTGGGAAGCAGGAAAGTCAGCCAGGAAATCTTTATGTGTGTACCCTGCTTGAACTGGATGTCGACTTAGGCTGAACGATATGGGCAAAACTCAAATCTCAATAACAATACAATACAATATGACTACAGGTTTGGTGAAAACCAAGCATTTTTCAGAAAAATAAAAACAACATAATACAAAAGAATTTAGAAAGTGCAGTTTTATTTATAAGAACTCTACATTGTTTCTATATTAATATCTTGGATGTCCATATCTCGACATCTGATACGACAACGATATATCTTTCAGCCCTGATGCCAACCTTTGTGTGGCGTGTTGGATTCAATGTTAAACATTTTTAAGAATACTTCAAATTGTCAGCCTAACCTGTTTCAGAGCTTATTATCAGGACAAATTTCTCCTAACACACCTCACACCACAGAATAATCTTAAAAGATAATCTTATAAGATTTAAGATCATCTTGAAATTGCCTTCCTAGTTCGGGAAGGAGGAAAGTTGGGCAAAAAACAGCCAGATAATCTTAATGTGTGTACCCTGCTTGAAGTGGACGTCAGCGAGGGCTGAAAGAGTTGGACGAAACTCATATCTCGATATCCATACCATATGACAATGGGTAAGCATTTTTCAGAAAAATAAAGACATCATTATGCAAAAGAATGTAGACAGTGCAGTTTTATTTATAAGAAATCTACATCGTTTCTATATTAATACCTTGGATGTCCATATCTCGATATAGATACGATAACGATATATCTTTAAGCCCCAACCTTTGCGTGGCGTGTTGGATTCAATGTCAAACATTTTTAAGAATTCTTAGTTTGTTGACATACCTGATGAACATCAGCAACACTCAGTCAAGTGGCCTCACTTCGCTAAATACTTTGGTGAAAACCTCAATGTGAATGGGACCTTTGTTCTATCAATCTTTAAAATGCTGCCACCCTATTTGTGCAATGTCTTTGCCAATCAAAGAAAATCACTACATAATATGAATGAATGACTTATAGTTTAACACGACTACTTATCGTCACATCTGTTACCTCCAAAAACCCCTTACAGCTTTAGAAACAATGTTCAAACATCATACAGCTCTCTGAGGACGGGCCTCCGCTGTCTGCACCTACCTCTGTCGTGGATGACCACGCCGAAGTGAGTGTTGGGTGTTTTGTCTTCGGGAGCTTTGGGTGCCATGGAGATGACGGGAGGCTTGGACGGGTTCTTGTTGGAGGGGGTGCTCTTCTCTACATGGAGGAGAAGGAGAAAAGCTGGGAGTTAGAAAAACAAGGTCCAAAAGGTCTCCGGGGCTATCAGTTCCAGCAAACGCACATGGAACAGCTCCGGATGTTGGCTCTGAAATCTAAAATTTCCTCCTGGCTTCAGGAGCTGTTTGGGTTTTTATCAGGGTGGGTTTCAGGTTTCCAGTTACACTTGGTGCTGTTGTTGACTGGGCGAGTGTGTGATGTGAGTATGTGTCCAATTTAACACAACTACAGGAAACTGGCACATCAAGCCTGAGCTTATTTTATCAAATTGGTTCCTATAGTAGGTGAAGGAGAGAAGAAGAAGTCATTTTGTAATCATGCTTTTCTAAAAAAAGTATCACAGCTGCTTTGTTCTCTTCATTATCGAGTCCTCAGGGTTTTACCTGAACACAAAGCTGGCTGCTGATGTTTCCTTCGACACCTCTTAATTGGACTGAGTGTTCTTTTGTTTTTAACCAAGAACTGTGTTTGGGCTTAAAAACAACTCATACTGAAAATATCAGTATATCAGCCGTGGCCACATGCAATCATTATTTGATCCACTGTTTTCAGGAAGTTAAAGCTCACGAATTTAACTTCTTTTCAACGAGTTTACACCAAACATGATTCCATCACAGACCAAACTCATTATAGATATTAATGTTAATATTAGATTGATCTCTTTATCCATGCTTGTATCGATTATACATCCACAGTAACTATCTTCACATCCACACGGACACGAGGTCCCTCTTTGAAATGTTATGCCACATCTGAGGAGAAATGCCTTTAATACATTTATATTCAACAAATATGGTGTTATATAAATAAAGATCGACTGATTGAGTCTATATTTAGCAGAAGTAAATGTGATTTTAGTCCCTTAGCTCCTGCCTGGATGGATAGTTTTCTGGATTGTATATACATATATATTTATATATATATTAAATCAGGGATATTCAATTAGAAATTCAGTCAGGCCAGATTTTCAGACACCGGACATGAGCTGGGCCGGACATTTTTGGCAGACAGTGAGCAAATTTAACCACGTAAAAGAAACACAAATAGATAACAAACACAGTGGACGTTTATTCATTTATTGCCATATTCCAAAGGGCATAAACTCAAAAAGAGCAGAACTTAAACTACATTTCTACTGAAATACTGTTTCTGTGAATTTTACACTTCAAACAGATAAATTCAACATGTTTTGTAACCTCGGAACTGGGAGTGACATCATCTCCACTTATCGGCGTTCCAGTTGAAGTCGGAAAAAAACATGACGATCTACCAGGCTATTGTTAGCTGCTGTTAGCACGCCCTGCGTTGTTGTATGAAGAATGTGATTATCACTATGGCAGCACTTTTGCAAGTATAAGTCTGACAATACTATGTATACAAAGCGACACACCCCAGTCAGAAGTGCAAATAAATTGATTATTACAGGAGCTAAA
This sequence comes from Scarus forsteni, assembly GCA_036419115.1. Taxonomy (NCBI): domain Eukaryota; kingdom Metazoa; phylum Chordata; class Actinopteri; order Labriformes; family Labridae; genus Scarus; species Scarus forsteni. Next base: position 13,342,392 of record JAZDUH010000198.1, read on the forward strand.
TAACTGTTCACACTGGGGGCATCCAACTCAGGGGGTGACGAGGTTTCACCGAGTTCCCAGTAGGAAATTCAGACTTCTGACTACAACTGGAACGCACCAAAAGACGTGACCCAAGCCAAAGCGTGTGTTTGTTGTGATGCTGATGAATGCAGCTTGGACCTTCCTCAGAACTCTGCATTGCTTCACAACTTCTTTTTTCAACAACTTACAGGATGCAACGCGGTGAGGTAATGTATCTCTTTCTAGTTACATAGCGGTAGTTTTTGATGTGTGACAAAAAGCAATTTTTGGAAAACTTACTATCGCAGTTTTGTAGCCGGCTGTCTGATCTGACCATGAAGCTAAGGAATAGCATTCATAGATAACCTATTTTGATGCTATAAAACTCATCTTAAAGTGCGTATTTTGATCAGGCATATATCTAAAAGTGAGACTTTTTTGTAATTACTTAGAAACTCCTCATAGCATCTTTAAGGTGCGTATGAACATAAAAAAGTGCAGAAACACCATCCTTTGGTCACACTTGAAAGTGCATAAAAAGTATTTTGCTTAACAGCAACCTTTCAGTAGTGTTGTATTTAATGTTTGTAAAAATGTTGGAATTTTTGTAAGACCTTGTCAGTGTTTGTAAAGTCTTTCCTGTTTTTCTCACTGGACCTAAGTCCCAATCACTTTGATTTTGGGCCACTCTAGGGTTGCTTTTGGGCCGCATGTGGCCCTTGGGCCACTAATTGAACAGGGCTGTATTAATTGAAGAGTTTGTCTGGACTGCTCTACTGTAAAGTGCCTTGAGGTAACACTTATTATGAACTGGTGCTATACAAATACAGATTGATTGATTGATTGATTCAGATGATCCCAGAACAGAGATGGGCGACATTAATTTTGATGAGGCCACATTGATACTATCCTGACATTGATTTACATGATGCTATCTTTGTTTGCTTTTACACTTATCTGTTAATTTTTTAGTTTGTTTTTCAAATTCTGTTTTATCTGTGTATCTGTTGCTCTGACTCCTTCACTGGTTTCTCAATGTTCCTTGTTCATTTATTTTCCATAATTTCCATACTTTTACTCCATTTGTTCCTTTATGTATTTAAATCTCCCAGACGTGATGTCGTTATTTATTCATCTATTTATTGTGTTATTGTCTTCTTATCATTATTTTCGTGTTTTATAAAATCTTTACCATTTATACTCTTATGCTGACAGTTTAATCATACTAATAAACTAAAGTCATTTAGTGTTTCCAGTTTATGACTTCAACCCTTTAATTTCCTGCCTTCTTGTTTGACTCTTTTGGGAACTTCTCTGTTCGACATGACTGTTTATGCTCAGTTGATTGTTCCCTTTTTCAAACATAATTGAATTTTACTTTGGGGCCACAAAGAGAAAGTTGGAGAGCTGAATGTGGCCTCTGTGATGCCAGTTGCGCCCCCTGGATTGCGTGATGTGTGTCATGCTCCACATTAGGTGTAATCTTAGAGAAAGTTAAATGAACATATGGAGCAGAGAGGCACAGACTGTATCAAGAATGAGTTAAACATTCTTACAGATTTGGGGCATCTGGACTTGGGCGCCTGGTTTTGGACTGGTTGGTATTTTCTAAAAGAACCACTCCTGGGATATAATCATATCTGTGGGTTTGGACGGTATTCGGCATAATTCTGACCACAGCACATTTTCCACCATGCTGTGGCGCTGCATTTTTGCATTTTGTTTTTGGATCATTTCAGCAGCTTTTATTCTTATTGTCTGAGGAGAAAATAATGCCCTCAGTATGTCAGGATGAATAAAGATCTGCTCTTCGTGACATTCTGCTTTGGCGTGTTTGTGAATCGCCTTAAGTCGCCATTTTAAAGAAACACATCTCAGATTTAGGAGGACCCTTTGCCAGTTTCTTTGTGCCCTCATTCACCTTTAATATCGTAATCATCAACATTCCATTGAAACCTTCATTGTGGTAAATGTTTCAGAAATGTTCAGTGAATATTAAGACACAAATATCCACCCTGAAGCTGCAGCAGGACGTATAACATTCCTTCACGAGTATGTAAAGTAGGTTGCATGTTTTTCCGTTCTCATGAGACAGATATTGATGCATTTACACACTGATAAATTTCTTTCCCAATGTCTGTTGAATTCAGCAAAGTCCAGATGCTTTCAAGCTCTGAGAAACTGATGCTGAAACCTGACATTTATTGTTGATGTATTAGGCAGCTGAGCAGTTTCCTCTTTCCATTGTCGTTTTCTTGGAAAACAGAAAAAACAGCTCAGCCTTGCCATAAAAAGTAAGTTATTCAGAAGATACAGAAGGAAAATGAAGTTACATTTTTATTAATACTTGGTTTTAGATTGCACAGAGTTTCTACCTGATGGTTTGTCTCAGTTTTTTTGGTACAGGACAAAATAATTAGCATCTTTACTAAAGGTTGGCAGATGAACTAAATAAACGGATCAGTGCTAAAATAGTTGTGCATCATTTCATCACTGCATCATCTGATGCCAGTTATGTTGTTTTTGTCATCATATTCAAACTTAAATCATAATTGCTTTTGAGACTCAATGAATTGCCTCGACCACTACATTAAACATTCTATTAAAGAGCGCTCATCCTGCTTTTTTTAGTTTTACATGCTCTAAATTGAGTTTAACATGCCTCCTCCATGATATAGTGCACTTAATAAAAAAAAAAAGACAAAAAGTCCACGGCATCAGGACTCTTCCCCCTCCTTCCCTGTGCAGACCTACCAGTATGACATCCTACCACTGTGATGTCATCAGATTAAGCCAATTGGCTCACAGTAGAAAGTCACGGGCAGAGACAGTAAATATTATATTATTATTATTATTATTGTTGTATTATTGTTATCATTATCATCCTTATTATTATTATTGTTATTAGTAGTAGAAGTAGTAATAGTAGTACTATCCTCATTATTATGTTATTATTATTATTATTATTATCATCCTCATCATTATTTTTATTAACATTAGCATTATTTTATTATCATTATCATCATGATTATTATTACTGTTATTATCATTATAATCATCCTCATTATTATTTTTATCATCCTAATCATTATTATTTTTATTATCGTTATTATGATCCTCATATTTATTTTTATTATCATTGTTATGATCCTCATCATTATTTTTGTTATTTTATTATTATCATCATCATCATTATTATTATCATTATTTTATCATCATCATCGGTATTATTATTATTATTATTGTTATCATTATTATTATTATTATTATTATTTGAATTTGAATTTATTTGATCTCCCGTAGGAGAAACTTGTCTTGGAGGACAGGCTCCCCCCCCCATGCTGCTACATACATTGGACAGTACAGTGTAAACAAGATACAGTGCAGACAAACACAACACCCGCCCAAAAACCATAAAAAAAAAAACTTACAGGCATATGCACACCCCACACTCACCCCCAGACATTACGTAGTTTCCGTAGTGGGAGCCCTCATGTCCTCCGCCTTGTCTGTCTGCATCCCTCTAGTTGCTTGTTAATTAAGCTTATAGCATGTGGGATAAATGAGTTTTCGTAGCGGATTATTATTATTATTATTATTATTATTATTATATACCTTGTCAAATAAACTACAGTAAAGTACAGTACAGTGAGAGCACAACACTTAGCTAAAGAAATTCTGGCACTGTTTTCCAAGACGGTAGCAAGAGAAGAAAAAACTGCTCTATTGTGGAATTTAACAAATCCACCACCAAAATGAAAATTCCTTTTCCATGGACCATGACCAACATTCCCTGAATCGGTTTTTAATGTCCTTTAAAGACTTTTTGAGTTATCAGAAAAGATTGTGACTGACTATCATGCAGTTTAACAAATCTTTCAAACATATTTGACCCTTCTTAACAGACTAATATCTGAGTCTTTCGACATGGTTGTTTCAGAAATGAGAAGCTACTCATTGCATCAGGGCTTAAATAACTTGTTTGCAGCTGAAAGATCATCGTCCATGCAGTAATTCTTCAATAGGAGGCTCGTACATATTTGCTAAGTTAAATCCAGGTGGCAACTTTTTTTTTTTGGCCAGGCAGTGTATAAAACTTCTGCCTTGTCTTCACTGAGGCTCTGGTTTGCTTCAGTACAGTTTGGAGTGTTTGACTCTTGTTTATGTTTCCACTGTCAGCTCTACCTGAGCCCGAGGAGAGGGTCGCACCGGCTACGTAAATGTGTGACGTCACAGTAGCGTGACAGAAATTATCTGAAGAAGAGCGTGAATACAAACAAGAGCAACAACGGAGAACCTCCAGCCCTGCAGCGCTCCATGGAGTTTTGTTTCAAGAAGACAGAAACAGCAGAGGACAAACTGCAATAAATTTAACATCGCGAGGTCTGTGTTTTTGTTTTTGCTGCCGTCACACGAGGATTGAAGAGGTTTGTGACCATTAAACAGATTGAAGCACTTTCAGGTCCACCTTTTAGGGCTGGTTTGATCTGCTCGGGACATCTTAAGGCACGTGCCAAAAAGTGGGATGGCGAAAGTCAGTTATTTGGGCACCTTTTCTCCTCATCCCACAACAGAAACGACAGTAATGTGTGCGGTGCAGAGCCAGACTGAAGCAGGCTGCTTGATGGAAATGCAGATTAAGACCTTTGAGGTCCGAGCCCCCCTGGTGGTGGTGGTGGTTGAAGAAGGGTAATACTTTGTTGTCTTTAAGGCTACGTTTACATGGAAACTCCTGACTTAAAGACACAAAGATTTTTCCTTTGCGTTTTAGAATTCTTCTGCGTTCAGACGACGCTCGGAGACGAGTTAATCCGCTGTAGTGTGCATGCCAGTTCAGTAGATGGCGGTGTAGGTCTGCAGAGAGGCAGGGCTGCTACAATACACGGACGAAGAAAAAAAACTTTTCACAAACAACAATGGTGAATAAACGCACAGAGACGCAGGAGTTTCTTTTCTGGACAACAGATCAGTTCGGACAACAAATCTGTCTGGATAGTTTTGACTGGATAACAAACCGAGCACGGTAAGACGCTCACACGTTACTCAGCGGACGGCCGAAGCCGCTGTTGTTCCTGGTATGCTTACACAGCCTTCATCTGAAAGAGTACTGCGCAGGCGGTGACGTCAGTGTTTCACCCTGAAACGATCTGATACGGGTTTACACGGAGCTGCATGGAGAGCGTTTTGGAAACTTTCCACCCTGGAGCCTGTCTTCAAAAGTTTCCGTTTTCAACGAGTTTCCATGTGGACGCAATGAAAACGACTTGGATTTGACCGTTTTCGGTGCCATGTAAATGAAGCCTAAGATTGTCATGATTAGGAATGTAAATAAAATCTGAAACAGTCATGATGTTGTTGCTGCATGCTTTCCTAAAGGTCTTTAATAAAGAGCATGTGTGTGCCCACACTTTCTGGGTTTTATTGATTAACTTTGGACAAATATTTCATCACTTTTTTAGGTAAATACTGGACTAGACCGACTCATTCACAGTGCAACATAATTGTATAGTGTGACCAAAGATCAAGATGAATCAAATATAATCAGAATTAATAAAACTTATTTAAAAATCCATTAACTGGTTATTGCAAAACTCAATAAATTCAGGAAGGCTCAAAGCACTTATTTTGTCCAATTCACTCAAAAACTAAACAGAAAGATTTTCAAGGCTTTCATTTTGCTTGATTGAATTCATTGGCAGGATCAACTTTGTCTCGCTGCCATGATGTCTTGGTGTTTCAAAGCGGCCATGACTTTTGCCTTCGGCACACTAAACTACTTAGTTAGTGGTGAAGTCGGCCATGAAAACGAAGGCTGAACCAGGACTTACCATACAGAACCACACCAAACAGGACTGGACCAAACTAGGCCCTTGGTAGACTAAAATATAAAAAGGTGAAAGACAGAAAATCTCACCTTTGCCGGTTCGAAAGGTGAGCATGGCTGGCTGTCCTTCGCCGGCCGCGCTCCGAGCCACCATCAGCACCTCGTAAAGACTGGACGACTCCAGCTCTGACAGTCGGAGCGTCTTCTCACTGCCAGGGACACGGACTGTGTGCCAGTTCCCCACCACTGTTCCCATTTCATCGACCTAAAACACACACAAAACACACACACAAACACACACACGCAGGCGGCCACACACACGGACAAATAAACACAAACACATGACTGAATATGACATCCAGAAAACAGAATCATCTGTGGCTTTCTCTCCGAGCATGAATAACAACAGAGAAACGGCCTCAGAAACAATCCCTGAGAGATTGCTGTCACAGTTTCCAGCACATCTGAGTCCTGCCAACAAAGTCTTTACTCGTATCGCTGCACTTTTATAGTCAGAGGGAGCCTGTTAGTGAAACACAGGAAAATGACCAACCTTTCCATGTGTACAGGTCCTGGATCTGTATTTAATGAGCAAGTTACAGCATATCTGCCCAATCTCAGGGAGTTCACAGAGAAGCACTTCAGGGGAAAGAACTGTGCTAAATGTTAAACTAAAGCAGTCAGGAGAGAAAAACAGCCTCACCTTACGATATTTGACAAAGTAAGCGTTGATTGGACTCCCTCCGTCCCGTCCAGCCTTCCACTCCAGGTCGTACACGTCCGGTTTGTGAGTCTGCGGCGGGCTGATGATGATCGGTGCCTCTGGAGTCGGACGGTCGCTGCTCCGTTCGACCGGCAGGCTGAGCGGGTCGCCGCTGTCCTCCGTGAGGAAGCGCTCGTGGCCCTCGTCGCTCTGCATGGGGTGCAAGGACGGCGAGATGGTGGAGCCCGGAGGTGAATCTGTGGAGGAGGGAAAACAAATGAGCATTATGATGCAGCAAAAGATGCAACAGTCAGACTATAGTAAAACCTGATACTAGGGCTGGGAGGTAGGACCTAAAAAAAATCTCTGAATTTTTTAAACAAACCTCAATTTACGACTTAAATAGTTTTTTTCCCATCCTCAAGGAAAAAAAACTGCACAAAACCAGTTTGCCCCAATGTTATCAAAATAAATTCCAAACTTAACTAAATTGAGCTTTTACATGCTTAAGGTTCATGCTGTTGGTTTGTCATCAAATGGTAATTCTGTAGTTTGGATGTGGGCAGGCCTGTCTGCATAAACACTGAAAGCTGCACTATTTTCCCAGGATAAAACAAAAAAAAATTTAACAAGCCTAAAAATGTCCTTGTGCAAATCCTGAAAAGGCCAAGCATCATGAAACAGGGACAAATTTTAGTATTTATAATTTAAAATAGTGCCAAATATTACAAATGAGGTAATGGTAAGTTTGGGAAAAAATCTTGATTTTCAATTTCCTCTGCAAACACCAAAAGTTCTGGCACAACTTCACCAACTTCCAACTTTATTAGACAGATGCGTTTTGGCCTTCATCGTGGTCATCAGAAATGCATTAGAATAATAATTAGAATCTAATGTCTAAAAAAGTTGTTTCCTGAACTACAAGTGTTGCTGGAGCTCTTTTGATCTCGTAAATTTCCTCTGCAAGAAATAATTTGAATCGCTAAATTCAATTGATATATTGAAATTTCTTGATTATAACACACACTTTCTTGCTTTTAATAAGCTCTAAATTTTTTGGGTGCGTATTATACATGAGTACAAGCAAAACACGTACCATATTTCGTCTCGTAAACATGGCGATTGCAACACATCTGACACAAAAAGCCAAAAAGCATGTAAACACAGGGTGCTGCCATCTTGTGAGCAAGGGCATGCAAAATAACTGCACTGTGATGATCGCAGACATCGGCATTTTGATAGCTGCTCTTTGATTGATTGGTACATGGCGACTGAGCATGCTCGGGCAGAAAGTACGTACTTGCGCATGTGTGACGCAAAAGGAGAGAGAAAATCGTGTATGGTATTTGTTGTGAAAATACTGAAATTTCAGTAATTAATTGTAGAGTTGTCTGAGAGAGCGAGGTTTGGGCAAAATTTGGATGCATGTTATATTCGAGTGCTGTGTTTTTCCTGGAAAAAAGAATGAAAAGATGGGGCACGTGTTTTAATCGAGTGTGAGTTATCATCAGGAAATCTAAAAATCTAATCTAAAAATAATCTACAAATAATCAAAATCGACATTTAGACCCTCTAATCGAAGTAATTTTACTCATGTCTTTTATTCTGATTATTGTCCCTGTGTAAGAGTGAAGGATGCCGTGCCAACATGGACCAGACAAGCGGTAATCCATCAGGGGATCCCCAAGAAAAAATGTTGTCTCTGTTGTTTTGGCACAAATTGGATACTTTGCAGAAGACGTTTAGCAGAAAGAAGTCTAGTGTAAATACTGCATGAAGACCATGTCGACAGACCTCGGTATCACCACTCACTTATTCCATCATAGCATAAAATAACTTTTCATTAATCAGAATCGAGGTAAGAGCTTCAACTAATCGGGATATTGAGATTAGGTAATATCGCCCAGCCCTAAGTACAGGCCTACCACATAAAAAAAGCTTAGTGTTTCTGTTTGTTTTGATTAGTTAAGTCAGCTTTTAAAACAAAATCTCTTTACATTTTGAGCTGAAATAGTTTGTGGATCTGAAATCAGAGCTGGAAGACACAGCTTTCTCCCAAAAATAAGATTAAATGACTTGTGATAATTTGTTAATTCATTTCAAAGGGAGTTTACTGTTCAGCTTGGTGTTAAATTCCTTTTTCCCATCTCAGCTGTGTGTACACTTTGTTTAATAATGATTATGGAGCTGTCCCCAGTTTAAGTTTGTTCATTTCACAGAGTTGTAAAAAATGCCTTGGCTATTAATTGGCATTTCAAGCCAACTGAGAGCATCAGTACACTTTAATTTAGCCTTTTTTTAATATGAAAATCAAGCCTTATTAGCTTTGGGGCGTCTGGAGAAAGCTCGCTGTAATAAAACTTGAAGCAACCTCAACAATGAAACCCAGTCAGAGGCTTACAGAGGTGGCCCAACATGTCAACAGGGGACAACCAGCGCTGGAAAGTTTTACATTTGGAACACGCTTTTTCAATCTACATAAAATAACAAGGAAAAGCTGGTCCTCCGCTGCACCACATAATCACGCTTTGTTTGTTTTTTTCATTAAACCTGAGCCACAGCCAACACGGTCCACCTGGGCAAACCCTGCAGGCTGAGAGCTTTATTACGGCTGACACCGGCTTGGCAGGGCCGCCGTGGAATTTTTCACAGACATTTGGAGGACACTGAGCTCAGCCCGAGCACAGAGCGCCGGACTCTGAGCCAAACCGCTGAGGCCAAAGGGTGCCGTGAGTCAATATTAAAACCTAAAAGGTAAGGACAGTGGCTCTCAGCTGGTCTGGCCTCAGAACCCACCACGTCCTTAATGAGAAACCCTGAGCCAAATTTCAGAAAATTTACGACCGCTTGAATCTACTTAATGAAAACTGCAGTTTGGTCTGTCGAAGGAAAAACACGTCATGAGGGAGAAGCAGCTGTTGTTAAAGATAACAAGATAAACGGATCAAGATCTCAACACATAAACACATTATCACGTCAAGAAATTAGAAAACATGCACACATATCTGCTTGGGGCTTCAATAAATTATACACAGGAAAAAATGTTGGCTTATTTTATCAACTTATTCACTCTGTTGGGCCGATCGGGTCATTTTCTGGATTATTTTCAGCGAGGATTAAGTTTTAATGTGAGTCAGCTGCTAGATACTTGTCCATTTGTTCATTTGTGATTATCTATTTGACAAAAACAAAATACACCAAAGACTCTGGTGAAATATCCAAATGTTACAAATAAATAAGCATCTATTTAAATACAATACTTCAAGTTGTTAATTATTATTAGTTTTTTATGTATTTGGTTTATTACATTTAAAATTTGCTTATATATTTTATCATGTTGATATGGTTTTTATCTTTTTACACTTAATCATTTTATATTTTCATTTCTTTTTTAGCATGCATTATATATTTATTATTATTTTAAAGCTAATTTATTTCTGTCTGATGATTATTTTGCTTTACATTGCTTTACAGAACATTGAACTGCAATCAAGTTTGTATGAAATGTGTATCCAAAACATGATTGATTGATCCAACTAACCATTACGTCACATTTACAGTAATTCAAAATTTATTGAAGAAGCATGCTCATTAACAAAATGAGAAAGAAAAGCTTCCAAAGGGGCTTTTCTAGCCTTTTAGCTCAATGCTCAGTATATCTGCTTTGTAAAAGTGGCACATTAGCCACAAATAAACATTTATTAATTCAGACTTTATTTAAACTAAAGAGATCATTTAGGGTCCAATCTTATTTATAATGGCAAGTTATTATAGAGTAGAACAACAGGCAAGATGGATGTATGGACTACACAAAACTGAAAGGTTTAAAGGAGGCTAGGGTAATTTTATAGTAGTGGTCAAAAAAGAAAATTCTAATTTTTTGGTGGTGAAATGTTTATTTTACTTTCTACTGAAATCCTAAAACATCTAATTTCCATAAAATGTAACATACAAATTTATGTTTTTATCTCATTTGATACACTAGGTGTGTTTGGCAACTGATAATCCACTTGAGGACATTTTTATCATTTATCCGTTTGTATTCAGATGTTTTCTTGGATTTTGTTGATCATATTGATTAGATAGAGGTATCATAACAGGATGTACCAAATATGACAAACAAGCATTAAAGAGTTTAAAAGAGAAAAGGGAACACTTTAGCAGCTTTTCTCCCCAAACTGTCTTAGTGTAAAGAAAACTTAGTTTAAAGAAAATGGGATCAGGCTTGATGCTGCTACCTCTAAAGCGTATTAGCCTAAATCATAGGCAACACAGCATGATGAGAAACAGCACTCTCATGCTAACAACCAGGCTAACGCTAATGTTACACAAATGAAAACCGCAACCTGTACACTGCATTAGAAAAAGTGAATATCATCTTGCTGCCACCTATTAAACCTGCAGGAAGTGTGCTGTGGCTTCTTCTCATTGCTTCTCCGTTTGTAATCAGTCTGATTTATCTAACCTCCACAATTACTATGTGCTATTAATGTGCAATCCTCAATCCTCTAACAATGTGCAATTAGTGTGGAAGTACACCCATGTACAATTACTTATCCCATGTGCAATTACTTAGTAAATGTGTATATAACCTTTATAGGATTTGCTTTTAGTTTTGTTTCCAAGCCCTTTGTATATTTTTAATCTTATATAGGTAGACTAATGTACGTGCTGCTATTTTTTATACTTAAGTCTATTTTTTATTCTATTAATGCTGTCCACTTTGCTGCTGTAACACTGTACATTTCCTCGTGTGGGACGAATAAAGGTTTATTCTATTCCATTCTATTCCCAAAGACTTCAGTCCTCAGTGGTGAAATGTTCCTGATACTCTTTGTCAAAAAGCGACTTTTCTCTTAGTTTTTTTTCATGACTCACTGAAACAGTTCTTTTTACCCATTTTTGGGTCTTCACCCATGAGTAGAGAACCGCTGGTTAAGGAGGTTGGCCACAGGGGACCTCTGCAGGCCCTTGAGTCCAGGTTTGTGCCGTTTTGTGTGCAACACCGGTTCACTTAAATAAACAGGCCCGGAGCTGGTAACACTAGACCTGATCCTGGGACTGCGGCCAGCTGCCACACATTCCACACGCCAACCATTAAAATACCGGAGCGAATCAGAGCCCAGCGATACATCCAGTCCTACACACTCTCCTTTCTGGTTCTCTCCCTCTGCCCCGCGTCGCTCTGAGTCACAGCCGAACCACAGCCGCAGCTCCTCCTCCAACACAAGAGGAGGCAATTAAGGCCACGGCGACCTCGCCATCCTGATGGAGGGGGGCGATATTTCTTAAGTAAGCACCGCTACACCTGGACAGAGACTGGCTGCCAGGTCGTTCCCAGAAAAAGGTCAGTCCATTAGTGAGGAGCACCTGGGAGTCGACGTGAAGGTGAATCATGAAGGATTACCAGAGGAGAGGAGAGTCTGGACAGAGTTCAGCTCAGAGGAGGACAAGTTCGTGGATCCAGTAAATTCTTTATGGACTGACAGGACATGAAAAAAGTTCATCCTGAGGAGGGGAGGACATGCGAGACACTGCAGCTGATTATTCATCAACAACTTGGCCATGGGTTGATTTTTTAATGGATACGCTCATCATCTGATTTCAACAATAGAAAAAGAAACTGCAGGACAAAATGTGCTGATCAAGTTCATATATGTTTTGCATAGACAGAGAGACAAACAAAAGTAAGTCCTTCAGGCCTTTTTGCTCTCATTAATAGTGATGAGACAGTGGATAGAGTTAAAGAGAGGATTTGGGAAGGAATCAAACCCAGGTTGGCAGGCAAAGGCCAACAAATTTATATGTCTAACCCTCATTTAACGAGTAGAGGGTGCCAATTTCAGACAAAGAGTACACATATTTTATTTTAATTCCATATAATATATTATTACAACACTTATAAGGCGTAGGAGGTTGCTTTGCAGCTGGGTGGTAAACAGGTTTAATGAATGTAGGGCCAAAATTCAAATCTTACATGTGACAAAGGCATTGTATAATAAATAAAGCTATAAGGTATTGAAAATTGCTTGTTCCTTGTTGTGATTTGACAGCAACCAGTCCAGAGCAGCTTTCCGCATGTATATTTGTGTCAAACAATACATTGTATGTAGCACAATCCTTTCAAGTTGTACCTCATGGCAAAGGTGACTAAACAGGCTTTCTAACAGTCTAGAATACAATGCCTATATACTGGATATACAGACATTTCCAAACTAATTTTAGCTGCTACTGATACTACTATTAAAATAGATAGTGACTGTAGGCCATCATAGGTATGCAATACAAAATATTTCTCATAATGTCAACTTTAATTTGCATTTCCTACTTCCTTACATAGACTTCAGACTTCATTGTTAAGCTGGGTTCACACTGAACGCGAATTTGCGACCATAATTCCGTCGGGTGTCCATTAAAACCCATTTTGCCCCACCGGCAACAATTGTTGCCGAAGTGTATCACTGTCATTTTCTACTCACAACAAAAAATGTCAGCACTAGTAATGCAACTTTTTGCACTTATGTGCTAGTAGACAACTTGGATAAAGATTTCTGATTATAAAACGTAGTTTTCAAGTGGTTCCTGTCACATGACATCATCTGCTTCCTGCTCCTTTCGGTGGAAGACATGGAGGATGCAAACTGTCCTGGAAAGAGGTCATTTTCATAAATTTCTAATGCTTTCTCCCAAAACATATTTATGATTATTTAATCATTCAAGTCTCTAGAGTAACCCTCTACCAAATTTTTTTACCTGGGATAAATATTTATTTGTTCTTGGGCTTATTTCTGTGAGTGGCAACAAAAGTTGCCGGTGGGCACATAGCTTGTAACTAACTAAAGCAAAACACTGTCTGCAGGATTTCTCATAATTTACTTATTTCAAATTGTAGAATGACGTACACTGGTGCATTTAGGTCCTCTTAGAGTACTCTTCCAAGCTAAATAAATTCACAGGTATTCAAGACTTGTGTCTGTAGGATTTTGGTACGTTCCCATAAATTTTCTTGCTATTTGCTCAGCAATCTTTCTCTGTCAACTAACATCAGTGTGGAAAACCGTTTCCACAACTTTAAAAAAAGGAAATCAGGGAACTAAAAATAAATAAATACATACTAAGTCATAATAATGTGATAAAAAGTCAAAAACGTTGATGTGCAGTTGGAAGTGCACCTTTCTTGACACACACTCATCATAGCCAATGGCCATTCATATGCTTTGACAAACAAGTCGTGTCTTTAATGGGAGATGAGATGTGTCCAACTATAACAAGTGAGGATTTGTCAGACTTGGAAACTGTTGGAATATTCTGAAGTAAAAAACATAAAAACAGGTTTAGTAATTGAGTCAATTCATTCTGCTTATTGTAACTGAGAGGATCGTCTTCTTTTGTAACTCAGGAGTGTGTGTTGATGGGAATGACGGGGAGGAAAACAGCCAATAGCATGACAGAATAAGGACACATCTCCCCCACGGTACATCCCACTCGAAGGATGAAACCAGGCGGTGTCATGGTGATGGGAACAACAACCAAACAGAAAACTAAAGATAATTCAGATTATCTTCTGTGATGTATTACAACAGCACGCACCAATGACATTGTTTACCCAGGATGCAAAGGGCATGTGATAAGCTCCTTCAGCTGGTACAGGCAAACCCACCTCAGAGTGTTTATATCCTGCTTATCAGCTTCAAATTCTGTTTTTACACATCAGATGAGTCTGCAGCAAGAGATATTAAATCTCATTCTTCTTCTCGTGAGAGGGGAACAAATGTTTTGCAGTGAACTCGTCTGATCCGGCGTGATTTGTACTCCCGGTGCCTCGTGTAGCCGTATTAATCATGGGGCGGATAGCGAGCTGGGTTGAGGAATGGGGCCACGGCGTATAGAGCGGCAGGAGAGGGGAGGCTTGAGGCAGGGGTGGAAGTGATGGAGGAGGAGGGGGAGGGCTGTGATGTGTTAATAAATAAAAGGCAGTTGTGTATGATGTTGACAGCTGGGTGGTCTGGTCCTCGTCATAACCCTCCATGGCTACTCCTTACATTCCAGGGTCCGGGGGCTTATCCCCGACGGCGTGCACAAAGCTCACTCTCACGCTCAGGCTCAGTTCAAGGCTCAGGAGGAGGGCGGCCTTGGCTAAGCCTCTCCTACCAACCCTCAGGAAAACACACACACTGGCATTCACACTCAAGGAGAAGGACTCCCTGCAGATACTGTATGTGCAGGAACACCGAGACCCTGCCTGGTGGGACGCCTTAACCCTTTACACAACACCTGCGAGATTATAAGTAACATTCTGTGTCACGTGGCATTTCTCAAACTGCTCTCTTTGTGTCTGTGAACTCTGGAGCTCTTCAGACTCTGCAGGAGGAGCTCACACACTCATGATGTTATGATAAGTTATTCTCAGAGATCTTCAACTTGGTTCCTGTATCATTGCAGCAGAGAGCTTATCCTGCCTTCAGGGCTCTGAAAAGGGCATTTTGGGAACATTTGGATTCTTAACTTAACCAAAGTTTATCCTAAAACTATCCTGATCTCCATTTAGCAAATTTGATCAAAATTTTTCCTTGACATTTATTCTGAATGACTGCTTCGCCACCAGATGGACTATTCAATACATGTCACCGAGAAAGAGCCCACAGAAAGTGTTTGGAAATGTAGCAGGTGGGCACTACTGCCGTGGAGTAAAACGTAAACCACTTTGTAAAATGTTCTTATCTAACATGTCAGTTGCGGAGTGAAAATATCCTTGATTGGTGTTTGTAATGTTAATATTTGCTTTTAATAAAAATGCAGTCCAGAACTGATAAGACTGTTACTGAAGCTGTTAGCATCTATGCTAATCTCTGTAAAAGCACTAACTCTGCTGTTGTTTTTCATGTAGCGCCAATGTCTTTTCACTCCAAAGAGCTCTTGGACTGTGTCGCTTACAGGATATACAGGATATAATGTTTATATTTGTATGTAAAGCCCATCAAAATAGGTGTACAATCATCCTCATAAAACTTTGGTTTTATTTTTATTAAGTCAGAAAAAGCTTTTTATATCTATGTACCACAGGTCTGATCCACCCAATTGTCTACTGGGGGTTTTTGAATATGAGTCTACAAAAGTTTGCAAAACCTATAATCATCATCTTAGCTGACTTATAATCTATCAAAATAATAGTTACAAATATTAATGAAAAAACCTGGTAACTGTTGTAAATGATGCCCTTTTCACGATACTTTTTGGTCTTCACTGGCTCTTGTAGCTTAGTGATGTGATGTTTTAGAAACAGACGGGCTCATTCCAAAATCTGAACGCGAGAGGTCGCTTAAAAGCCAATTTTTACACACTGCACCTTTAAGGCTCCTTACAATCATTGTAGAATGGAACTTGGCAAGATGGTGGATCCATCTACACTGCAAGGTTTTGCCACTCCAGCCTCTTCAAATGAAAGGCAATTTTACAGGATTAATGTAACAAACTTACTCTTAACAACAATTTGCCTCTCCAGGCAGCTCCTTGCCCTGAACAACACCTCTGCTCTCCTGACTTCATCATCAGACAAAGCCGTCTGACTGAAACATTTAAATTTTGACTCTGACCACACATCAGGACATGACTAAGACTGAGTTCCAAATAAATGATTTAAAGCTGAATACATAATCACTATGACGTCTGTTAAAGACTGTGTCTCGAGATAGAAAGACAGTCATACATCTTTGAAAACTTGTATGACTTTACCCTGGAGAAGTTGAGTTCCTGTCCTTCACTGTTACCTCCACTATCCATCACAAATCACTCGGTTGCACGATTGTTACTTTAGCAAGTAAAGGCAGGGAAGGATCTATGGTGGTCATCCAGAACTCTGATCTAAGGGCTGCTTCTCACTGTATGCACCTTCCTTGCATGACAGCAGTGGTGTGTGTGCGTGTTTTATCTCTGCAAACGTGTTTTCAAGCTTTCATACTGCCACCCTGACCCGTGCATCTCCTGCACCAAAAACCTTGATAACAGGAGGCTTGCTTAATTCTTCCACAAGACAAGCACGTTCATCAGCAAAAACAGACAGGAAAATGAAAAACAGAGAGCAGCATTTATTTGGTTTTAACAGTTATGTATGCTCACATTGGTAAAATATGTCACAGACAGTTTAATTACACTTCCAATCTGTGTTTTCTTGAAGTTTGCTCCCTTATTTGTTTGGACTGTTTTAATTCTGCAGACTTCCCAAGTCTGTCTCCTTGTGGAAGACCTAATGTGCTTCTTCCTAAACTTACAATAGAAGCTCCACATTTTAAGCACTTGAGAAGGTTTATGACCTTGTCTACGAGGCCTTCCTTCGACAGCTTCTTCCTATTCTGTCCCTCCCTTCCCAGAGATGTGCTGCCATGAGTACAGCTGTGTGCCTTCAAGCCTCGATTGAGATCAGTGTGGGGAGATGCTACGTGAGGGGCAGATGTTATTATAGCAACTCCTTTGGATGCCTTAAGGTGAACATTTTCACAACAGACTGCCAGAGAGCAAGTTTTCAAACAGAGATGAACCACAAGTTAAAAACTGTGTCTGCTAAGTTATCTTTTGAAGGACGGTGTAGTCTCCATATATTTGGTTTAATGTGCAAAAACGGTGAAAAGTAGGATTAGCATGAAACTCAGCAAGTTGTACAATATTTTAATATTAGTAAGAGCTAAATTCATAAAGCTCTACAGCAAACTAGTGCTAATTTTGACAGCCCTTTTAATTTAGTTTGTCTTTTGCCTAAAATATCTTTTAGTTTTAGTCAAAATCGAGTCATCTAAATTGTTTCATTTTAGTCTAGTTTCAGTTGATTCAATTTAAGAACATTTTAGTCAATTAAATCTACTGTAAATTAAGTCTACTAATATATAAAGTGTAAAGTGAAAGGCATTTTGAATTTCTGAAGTCATGTTTTACACTCAAATAAATGAAACATCTAATAACTCTTTTATTTAATGCTTGTAAAGTTTAGATGTATAAAATCACAGAAACAAATTGACTTTTTATGTATTTTTTTGGGCATTTTGTGCCTTTATTGATAGGAAAGAGAGAGTTGATAGGCTTGAGAAATGGGGTGAAAGAGTAGGGGAAGACACTCTGCAAACTGGCCACAGGCTGGATTCGAACCTGGACTGGTAGAAGTATCTATGTGGGGCAGGCATGTTTGCTAATCACTCCGCCAAACCAGCACCCCACAAATTGATCTTCTGTGTGAAATGCAGTCACCTTTATTAAGGCTCCCTGGCAGAGCATCTCAGTTACAATACCAGAACTGACAACAAACAGTGAACCTGCTCTACATGAACATATCAGTTCACAAAGAGAGCAGCTGTGATTGGATGTCCCTCTTAACTCATCCAACCTTTCCACACAACCAAAGTAGCTGTGATTGGATATATTCTTAACTTATCTCTACTTTCTACATGACCAAATTAGGTCTGATTGGATCAAGTCTCTGTCAAACATTTCAGTCTAGTTTTTACTTGTTGATGAAAATGTCAGTTAATTTAGTTTTAGTTTTTGTCCATGTGCACTTGTTTTTATTAGTTACTGTCTAGCTTTCATCAGGAAGAGAAGAGAAGATCACAAACACACACCTGCATGCGTCGTGAGTCCTCCTTGTGACTGTGCTGAGCTGATGCCGTTGTCCAGCAGACACTGAAACACGCCCTCGTCCTGCGACGTCACATCTGTAACCACGAGCGAGGATCCGGTGATCTGAAAGTGAGCCGATGGGACGACGGGTTCAGCGTTGAACAGCCAGGTGATGTTTGGGGACGGATTTCCTTTGGCCGGGCAGGTGAAACGGACGGAGGAGCCAGGAGTGACGAGCTGATCAATCAGACCTTCTGTGATGGACACCGGCTCTGTGGAGGAGGAATGATCGGGTTAGCATCTCCGTCAGGTCTGCTGCAGCTTTCCTCTCAAGCCGTTTTTTTCCTTACCCAGAACATTCACAGTATAGTTGGCGCTGGTCACAGTCCCCTGCTCGGTCTCAGCGGAGCAGGAGTAAGTTCCTTCATCGCTCCTCATCACCGTCACAAAGACCAGGTTGTTGTGCTGTTGTCTGAGGAAAGGTCCCGCTGCGAGCTCTTCACCGTTTTTAAACCATTTGGCTGCTGGTGCGGGACTCCCAGACACGACGCACTCTAGCGTCAGCGAGTGAGACTGCTGCACCGACACATTCATAGATGAGGTGGGGTAAACTATCCTCACAGGGGAGGGGGAGTCTGAATCTAAACAGAACAAAAAACATTTATGGTCAATAACAGACTGTAAAGATGGAGTATAAAAAAACTGACTAAACAACGTGAGACTTACGTTTTACTGACAGCTTGGTACCATGAGACTGCATGACTGTTTCCCCAGTAACAGGATTAAACGCACCACATTTGTACATGCCCTGATGCTGGGCCGTAACAGAGACGATCTGGAGGTTTCCAGACGGAAGAACTAAATAATCATCTGAAAAGAAGAGAAAGAAAGAGAGAGGTGTAAGAAACAGGAGACACTGAGGAATGTAGGGAAGAAGATTAGTTTATAAGATTAAATTAATAAACCATTTGTGGATGAGAAAATAGTAAAGGTCTTTGATTTTGTAAAATAAAACAGGGTTTTAGGATAAAGAATTTGAAGTCAGACTGACAAACACTAAAAAAGTCAAATCATGGCAGGCACAAAATGACAGCAGTCAAGCATTTAATTTATTTGACACAAAGCTTTGCTAAAATTGTCTGTATCTGAGTGATTCAAGCATGGCAGAAACATGAGGAACTTGCAAAAGCATCTGTCAACAAAGAATAACATCAGATATCAGGGTTTATTGATGTTAATTTTGAAAAACCTTTAAAAACCTTTTTTTGATGCTGTCCTTGTTTTATGCAACATCTGTAGCCAAATGCTTTTTCAAATATTTAAGAAATTAAAACACTTTTTCTTTGCCAAAGTGGCCTTAATATATCTAAAGGAAGCTTACAGGTAAGGCTGCAAAATTCTGGGAATTTTCAAAGCTGAAAACTTTTAAAGGGAGACCAGGTATTTATGGGAATACGCAAGACTGAGGGTTGGCCCTTAACAAAGATTTTCAATATAGTTGTGAAATGTATTTAAGCATGGTCTTGACTAAACAAATTGAAATTTCTTGCAAGTGCGATGAAGAAAAATTCTGTAATTCCTCAATCATGTGCACAAATGATTTCTAGAACTCTGGACTATTGTGTATGATGAATAATGTGTTACTGATGTGTTACTGTTGTCTACACTGTTAACATAGGGAATATTGCACTGAAAAAAATCATGAATCCGTAATATCAGTCAGAAAAATCACAATTACATCTTTTCCTAAAATCGTTCATCTGTTGTTAACAGTCATTTTGTATAAGTTCAGATTTTAGTACAAAAGTGCAGTCAAGAACTAACAAAACCATCTTCACAGTTTCACACAGACCTGATGACACCTCTATCCGCTCCCCTCGTACTCTCAGTCTGGGCAGGGCTGGAGGGACGCTGTGCGGTAGAGGACACTCTATAAGAA
The DNA here is from genome assembly GCA_036419115.1 of Scarus forsteni. Taxonomy (NCBI): domain Eukaryota; kingdom Metazoa; phylum Chordata; class Actinopteri; order Labriformes; family Labridae; genus Scarus; species Scarus forsteni. The sequence continues at coordinate 13,362,462 of JAZDUH010000198.1, forward strand.
CGGTGCCGCCTTCCTGCACCGATAACGACCGCCGTCGGCCGTCTTCATATTCTGATATTTCTGCAGGGACAGAGAAAGAGGCCTTAGTCATGTGAAATCACGCTCTGAACTCAGTATCAGAAGTTTCAACATGTGCAGAGTATCAGAGTGATGAATGAAAGCAAACAGCGCTACTTGAGTTGAGCTGTTTGTGTTGGATCACTGCGTTTGTTTATTGTTGCTGTAAGTGATTCTATTCATGCCTGATACGGCTCCAGATCAGGGGCGACCCCTCAGCGCAGCAAACAGCATCCCAGCAGGATCATAACAAACTGCACAGGAAGGCCCCGAGGCTCATTAAGGATACCGGTCAAGAGGCATTTGGACGTTTGCCCGACTAAAAACTCCTACGGCTTCCTTCCCGTCGGTCGCTCAGCAGCAGGCGGTCGAGGGCGGGCATTCTTCCCGAGTGTTCAACACTCACAAAACGGCCTTCCTCTTCTCATGCAGCTTCCTCTCTTTATTTACCGCCCAGCTTTGATGTGAGCTCAAGTGTACACAACGGGGCAATTCTGTTTCCGTACCTGCTATAGCCACACGCGCGTGGCGGCTGGCGACGGCGGGCCCATGGGCCAAGCGTGCCACGCACTGGTACACGCCGACATGGACGGGCTTCAGGGAGGAGATGGTGAGGGAGCCCTGGTAGAGTTCAACTCCAGGCAGGGTGTCCGGGGTCAAGGGAAGACCTCGAAAACGCCAGGAAACGACCGCAGAGGAAGGACTTGCAGAGCAGTGTAGACGAGCGACAGAGCCTTGACTCTGGACCAGCGAGGACGGCTCAGAGCGGAAAGACGGATACTGAGCTGTGGAGGAAGAGACAAAACAGGATTTAAAACTTAAAGATCAGTTTACTCAGTTTATTGTCAGGGTTCCTGCACACTTCAGTATGAAAAATTAAGACTAATTGGTGCACTGAAGCCCAGTGGAAATCATTTATTTACTTAAACATAAGCAGAGATAACAAGTATTAATCTAACAATAAGACAACAAGACAGAGACAGATGAGACAGAAAGTTTGCGGGAACTATTCAACAACACGTTTTTGCAGCCGACAATAAAAGTGTCACAAACCTGCCACCATTTCTCTGTTCTTTCCTGAAGTGGCTTTTACAAAACACCCAAAACACATTTGATAAAGATGGTTTTAGACAGCATACTATCTAATATTGATGGCCATCAAATGTTAAAGAAAGACTTTGCAAGACTGTCTGAGGCCTGATGCATTTTTTCCTTTAAAAAATATGCCCAAAGAAAGTTTAAACATACATTTTAGATTCTTGGATTGTGGATTCAGACTACAATAACATGACGTTAAACTTTCTTGGGGGTCTTCTTCATATTTTAAGGTTAAAGCTTCTTAAATGTGTAATTTTTAAGGTTCTGAAGTGCACTTACTGTGTTAAATATGAAACACTAATACAACCTCTTTAAAAATAGTTACATTTTGTGGGACTTATATTAGTTTTAGGTACTTTCCTGATATAATTTTACTTAGCAAGGATTCACATTTTGTTCAGAAAGCTATCGTGCTTGGCATTCCTCAAAACATTTAAAATTTAATTTAGCAAATATGAAGCATCAACATCTCTGAAATTTTTTCGAGGGTTGCAAGAAACAACAAAACTAAAACTATGATGTAATTCATTTCTGCAACTTTTATTCTCATTAAAACACAAAAAATATACATTATAACTGCAGCAAAGGAAAAATATAAGGTATGCATTTAAAGCATAATTCACAGTTGTTGTACATTTCTGCTGCACTTTACTATAAATATATATATATATATATATATATATATATATATATATATATATATATATATATATATATATATATATATATATATAAATATATATATATATATATATATATATGCTCTTAACATTTTGCTTCTGAAGCCAAATAAATGCCAAAAATGTTTTTTGCACCTAAATAGCAGCGATCAATGAAAGGGTAGCCTATAGTTTGCCTGTGCTTCATCAGATTGCACTGAAATTGTGTAAAAGGATGTTTTCATCCATTTCTTCTTCCAACAGAGAAAGTGAACAGAGTCTGAGGGTGAATATTTGCCTCCTGAAACGGGTGTAGTAGCTGCAGTATTCTTTCAGGAGTAACCCAAAGGGGAAATAAGTTTTAAAAGTCTTCCTCTGTAATGATTTGTAAGAGTCGACTTGCAGTTTCTTTGCATCTGTGTGGCTGATTTAGCATCAACAGCTTCAGTGAGCATGGCAGATGATTTTTCAGCCTGGAGAAACTGTTGTGCAGACACACAGAGACTATGAGCAGCTCTCTACCCACTTTGATAACTTAAACTGAGGAGTTTTTATAATTAATCAGCACTGCCCACGGTTTACTTACTTGATAATACACCTGCGTTTTAATTATAATGCTGTTATAGGTTGGGTCAACACCCTCTGCTGTCTCTGAGTTTTCCTGCACAGTCAACCACGTCACTGTTAATCTTTTTATGATTGTGGTCATTACAGTTAAGATAATAACATGCATGTCCCTACAACATATATTTGAATGTTGATCACATCAGCATTTAAAGCCAAGCCAACTTTAAAAACAAAAAATGCTTATAAAAGAGTGTCTTATTTTCTGGACTTTGCAGTAATGCTGTCATTTTGTGACATGACCATTTTAAGGCGAGGCAGGTTCATTTGTTCATCATCTTTCAGCGACCAGGCTGATGACGTCACAGCTTGTCATGCAGCTTTACTTTTCTGGCCCTTTTGCAACCTGACAGCGGGTAACTGCACGAAAACATGAAACACATTCTTACTTTTGCACAGCAGACAAAGAGCTGAGTTGGCATTTCGCTGGAGTCATGTTTGGTTCCAAAAATCTGGACTTTTAAGCTGCTTTAATTACTTCTTATCTCAGCAGCTAATCCCTCTTCGGTTTGGTGCGGTGCAGTAGCATATTTTAGGTTATTTTTGGTTCAAACAGCTGACATTCAGCTCACCGCAGCGGATGAAAGCATGCATGAAAATCATTTACAGCTGCAACGTTACATGTTTAAGTAGCAAATTGCTATCAGGACTAGCAGCCACATTACCTTGGATTTTACTTTTTAATGTTTATATCTTTTTGATTTCTAACACCAGTCTTTGCTAACAAGCAGGTTTTTGAGCCCTTTTTCATTAACGTTACAGAGAGAGAATAAAACGTCATAAAGGATGAAGTGTAATAGTAAAAGTTGTTTGTTTTTGCACTCCACTGATGAAATGAAGTTTACACTTTTCATCAACTAGGACTTACATGAGCAGCTGATGAGCAGCGACTGGCTGAGACACAGCACAGTGGACAGGAGGACCCTTAGGCCACTGTCCATGGTGCACTTTGACCCCTGCCAGCAGCCGTGTTGCCCAACACGCACACCCTGGTCTGATCTGCAAACCTGAAACACACAGAGGAGAAAAACACATGAAGACACGGCTCTGCAGAGCGACACGCTAACAACACGCCATCACGAAGCATCAGAAGTCTGTAGATTATTGATATATTTCCATCGTACATATTTATATGTAGGCTGAATGGGCTTTCTCAACAATGTGAATTCACATATTTAAGATCAGAACGCAACAATCTGTAGAAACAGAGAAAGAATATAAGGGTTTCTACCACCCTTCATACAGAGTACAAGCCCATCAACCCAACTTACAATGAATACGAGTTATGATTTTCACTCACACACAAGGTCTGAAATTACTGAATGGATCTTAGGGTATATGTTCAATTTCCTAGTGTCAGTATCAATATCAAATGTATTCTTACTTAGCCATCACATTCTGTTTTAATGACTGTATTTCACTTTAACTGCCAGTAATTAAAAAACAAATGGGTAACGCTGAAAATGTAAAAACAACATTTAATAAGCAGACTCTTCCGTCTTCTTTTCCAAGTTTTAGAGGGGAAAAAGTGAATTTTATCACACCTCACTTATGAAGCTGATATAGTTTTTTCTCATCAGGCCACCACAACATTTCAGGTTTAAAACTATTTCATCATCCAATATCTCTCTTAGATCATACTATCTTATAAGTACAACAGTAAGTGATGCACAAGCCATTTTAACACACAAAAAACTTCAATTCCTTTAAAATTTTCTGGGGATTCTAGCCAGAAAATTCCCTGCCTGGGTTGTTCGTTACTCCTTAGTCAACGGATCTATGGGAACGCATCTAGGCTGGACAAACTGATCTGGCGGACATGCTCTGTGGTCGGCATGAAGCTGGACTCTCTGGAGATGGAGTAACAGGAAGACAGAGGACAGGAAGGAGCAGTAGCCAGCCAGTAGCCAAATTTTTATTTATATGTGCCAATACATTTCGACTTTTTGATTTCCTGTGTTCCTTTAAAGCCTGTGCACTGCTATAGATGCTGCTGCTGGAGTCTGAATGTCCCTGAGGGAGTTTTCCCAAGGAATTAATGAAGTTCTGTCTAATCTAATCTGCAGTTCTCACCGGTGATGAATGTTTGGTCTTCATCTTGAAACAGAGAGAGTGGATGAGGAGCTTCATCTGCATCCATATTTTTTACCAAACAGAGTATGATCAACATGAACCCTGCAACCATGATGCTTTAGTTTTTAGATAAAGGAGACTATGCCCATTAGGGCAACTTTATTACAGACAGTACAGGCCAAAAGTTTGGACACACCTTCTCATTCAATGTGTTTTCTTTATTTTCATCACTATTTACATTGTAGATTCTCACTGAAGGTACCAAAATTATGAATGAACACATGTGGAATTATGTTCTTAATAAAAAAGTGTAAAATAAATGAAAACATGTCTTATATTCTAGTTTCTTCAAAGTAACCACCCTTTGCTCTGATTACTGCTCTGCAGACTCTTGTCATTCTCTTTATGAGCTTCAACAGGTAGTCACCTGAAATGGTTTTCTCTTCTCAGGTGTGCCTATCCAGGGTTAAGTAATGGAAATTTCTAGCCTTATTAATGGGTTGGGACCATCATTTGTGTTGTTCAGAAGTCAGGCTGATGAACAGCCCACAGCCCTATTAGACAACTGTTAGAATTAATATTATGGCAAGAACCAATCAGCTAAATAGTGATAAAAATGAAGAAACACATTGAATTAGCAGGTGTGTCCAAACTTTTGGCCTGCACTGTATATATATCCAGATACTGAGGCTACGATATGATTCATCAGTGTAAATAATAAACTTTCATTATGCATTTATCAGAATTTCCAACAACTAAAAAAAAATAATTGTAAAAAGAAAAAAGATTGTTCTATAACTCGAGACACTTAAATTTAGTTCCTCAGCTCTTACACCTTAGGGATGGGTATTTATAAGATTTATCATTACCAGTGCTATAACAATCCTGCTAAAGGATCCAATTCTTTAACGATTCCCTTATTGATTCCTGCAGATTTTCCGTATTGGCGTGTAGACTTTCAGTGTCAACAATGTCAAACACACATCACAGCATAGATAACTGCTTCTGCAAGTTGCTGGTTTTTCCACTCACTTAAGGTTGTGCAGTAGGCGCCTTTTGTAAGAAATAAAGCCACAATTCTGACGCTTCTGAACCCTGTCAGTGGAAGGAATTGATAATTGAATTGATTATCAAAAAGACTCATGACGTCAATACTTTGACAGAGCTGTTAACAATTCTCGACTGGAATTGGTTTTTCGATTCTAATCCCTATTAGACCCCAGGTAAATTTTAAATGTGTGGTTCACTCATGAAGTTTGGCTTCAATGTTGAACTGTGCCATTGATAACATCACCCATAGAGTATCAACAGCAGCTGTCACAGCATTTGAGGCCGGATTGATTACTGGTAAAGAGTGCATGACCATATTTTACTGTATCTATATTCTCAGGCCTGGTGCCCATAATTCAGGTTCCATTGTCACATAGGTCCTTATTTTTCAATTTTAACAGAAGCAAACTATTGATTCCTAATTACCAAATGAAAATGTGAGACTGAAATCAGAGAAAAAAGCTGGAGGAGGTTCAGCGGTGGGAAAAATTCTATTAAATGAATCCTGTACGACGATCCCTCTAATCTTCCCGACACATCCTCTTTACACACTCCTTGATCTCCACCTCCCACCCTCTCCTCTGACCCCTCGCCTCACCCACTCCACCAGGGTCTCCACGGAGGCAGGAATGTCCAGCCTCTCCGCCCCCCCTTGCTCCTCTCTCACCAGGCCGCTGAGATCTCCCTCTAATGGAGTGGCAGTGGAGAGACTGCGCCCTGGCTCTTAATATCACTCTCTTGTCACACTGTGTTGCTTCCTCATAGGTTCACTGTAGCCTGAAGTGCAGGCCCAGACACACTGGAGGGCACGTAATTAGGAGCATTCCTCTATCCTTTTCAACCCGACCCCTCCGACTGCGGCACCTCCTCCTCTTTTCTCTGGGAGTAATCCGGCAGGCTTTGATCCCGGGTTCCTGGTTGGTAACCGGGGTTTGAGCCTGCGGCCGAGGAGGCGGGGGGACAATGGCCGTCCAGCTGTGATATTCACACTGGCGCTCCGGTGGCTCGCAGACGTGAGCGGAAGGGCCGACTGCGGCAGGAGGGTGGGTCACACTGGAGGGGTGACGTCTGGGTGGGAGCGGTGAAGCTGAACAGGTTTCTCGCCCCTGTTGTTTTGATATCCTGAATATTGTTTCTTCTGCTAAACATGGAGGCAGGTTGATCTGTCTGACCTGCAGGCAAGAGTCAAACCAAAGAAATAGATACATAGATGTCATTTACTGACCCGAAGCTGTGAACTTTTGGTAATTACAGCAGCGTTTTCATAGAGTAATAACAGAAACACACCAAAAAGAGAGCAAAGACCTGCAGCTATGATGGTGCTAAATTCAGTGGCTCTTATAACAGTTAGTTTAATAGGGGTGGGAGAAAAAAACGATTCACATAAGTATCTGGATTTTTTGTTTGATGATTTTTAAATATTTTTTTTATTCAAAAATTGATTTTTTCCAAATTTAAATGCTTAAATTTCATTTTAGTCCTTGTTAATAAGTCACTTTTAAATGTAATCCAGGCTTTTGAAGAGAGAGTATAAACAGCTGGTTAACATATATTGCTGAATAAATCCTAAAAACGGACTCACATGTGATGTGCATTTTTCCTGATATAGTCTGTAGGCATCATCATTGTTCACCTTTTCTGCTGGTGTTAAAAAAGCTAACTAAAGATTGCAAAAATCGGCAATATTGTAGAATCAATTTAAATCGAATCAGCACCTAAAATATCATAAAAAATCTAATCGGGAAAAAACTGTATCATCCCAGCCCTAGAGTTTAAGTATTGATTGTTAGAGTTGGGTTTAAAAAAATCAAATTAATTGATTTTAAAAATACATAAACTCCAAAGATCAATCTTTTAACTTGGGTAGTTTTTTATTTATTGGACGTACAGAGAAGCATCCTGTGGTTTCAACCCTGCTCGTCTTGAGATGTTACTGCAAGCAGTCAAATAAACATGGCGGAAGCGAGTAGCACTATATGGGCACCACCAGCGAGTATAAAAGCTGATGTTTGGACGGATTTCGGATTTAACAAGCATGAAGGAAAAGACGAGATAGACAAAAAACAAGTAACATGCAGAGTATGCATTAATGTATATCATTAAAACATGATTAATGTAACTGCTTTGGGTTCAGTTCTTCATGTAAAACAATTTTTAATAATGTACCAGATCAAAAGGTCCTTTTTTGAACTTACAGCATTATTTTAACTGACATATTCAAGACTGAATAAATACTGAATTGAATCGTGAATCGAATCAATTTGAGACCTTGTAATATTGAATCGAAATCAGTCCAGAAAATCTGGATATACACTATCTATCGCTGCTTTGAATTTAGTCTTATTTATTAACATTTTATTTCCTCGTCGGCTTAACACTACACAAAATGATTTTTGGCCCGGCCTTCGTAAGCTCTCATTCTCTTCATCTGTCTTTCTCTTTTTAAGTGGGCATCCCAGGAGGAGGAGGAGAGAAGAGGCAGGAAATAATAAACTCTCTCAGCCCCTGGCCCACGCCCCCTTCTCACCCCGAGGTTAAAGGTCTGGGAAGAGCAGAGCAGAGAGGGTGAGCCAGCGGGTGTCTGGTGGCCCTGGACCAGCCCCCAAAGGTCACCTCTGGCTCTCTCCGTTTCATCCTCTAATAGGGTTGTCATGATAGCAGATCTTTGAAACTCTGATACAATACTGGTGAAAATGAAACAGCACCACTGTCACAATAAGATCCAACAGAAAGGAGACCTGGGAAATTTCTTATTTAAACTAAAAGTGAAGTTAGACAAACTTTAATAAAGGGATCAAGCAGTAAGTATAAGAGCATGTGAAAGCTGCTCGGACAGTGAGGAGTAAAATCATGTCCAATATTCACCTTAAAGCCATAAAGCAGTGATCACCAACTGGCCCTTCAAAGCTTTCCATCTGGCCCTCTGGGTTTCTTTTTTAGGATCCAACTTTATTTATTACAGAAAGCAAAAGTCAGCATTCTAAAATTAAATGTTAATTCCGAAATGAAGTATGATCTAATTCTTTCCCTTTCACCTTTAAAACATCTTCAGCCTTTAATTTCCCTTTCTTCTCTGTCTTTCTTTCTTTTTGACCCTTAAGATCTTCCATGATACCAAAATGAAAAAAGTGCTGGTTAAAAATGTGTTGCCTAATTAAAGATTTTGTCTCTAAATACCCAAAACTATTTGAGATCCCATGTTTCTGCTTCAGGCCTGGTGAATGAGGCTGATAAATAATATTGTAAGTGGACGAAAATATTTAATTTTAATTGTTTTCTAACTATAATCACTGTTTTCTGGCCCACATAGCATATGCAAAGAAAAAACTGGTCCTTCTACAAATGTGGTTGATGATCCTGCCATAAAGTGAAGATTCTCTCTTTTACATTTCGAGCTCTCACTTTAACATGGAACTTACTTTTACCACAGACTTCAAGAATGTATAATTATTTTTTTTAAAAGGAATCAGAGCTATTTAAGTTTGAAAGCTGACGGTCAAAAGGTGGGGCATTTTGGTTTAATTTCTGCTTAATGCTGATGGGCTTGGAGCTTGAAAAAATCTGAATAAAATCGGTTACAGTCTCGTTTCTTCACAACTTATTCTTTTAACAGTAAAACTGAAAGGCTTAACAGGTAGTTTTTAAAGTTAATTTACATTTTCATTCGATGATTAAATTAAAAAAACAAATAACGTGCTGATTTACAGGGGTAATGTCTAATCAGTGTCAAAATTCCCATGCAATCGCAGAGCTGGCAAAATGCCTTATTTTAATGTGCTGTTGCATTTTTGTTGGGGTGCATGTCAGGCTACACATACAGAGCAGGATTGGGTCTGTCCAGGCCTTTGCTGACCTACACCCAATGGCCATTTTATTAGGTATACCTCGCCACTGCTGAGTTGAATGCCTGTGTTGGACGTCATACCATTTGAGAACCACTGCCCCTAACCCTCCCATCTTTTCCTCTCCTCCCACTCTGATTTCCCTTCTCCACTCTCATCTCTAAGCCTTAAAGCAAACTCTCATATTGATGCACCAACTGTCACTGCTTAGAGTTGCATTAAATCCGGTCATACGTTTATAGTCGCACTGACCTCATATATCATTCACAAGAAAAACACCATTAAAAAAAATAAAATTGCAACGAATCAAGCCACCACAAATCCACCTTAGCCAACCATTGTCTTGACTTTGGGTTGCTCCATTCAGCCAAAATCATCCAAATTATTTTGATTAATATAAGGATCAGGATTATTAAACATAATTATTCATTTACTTTAAAACAACTGCATCACAAGAATTATTCAAACTTAACCTGAACTGAAGGTGTTTTTATATCTTGTAGCAATAGATATGAAGTCTGAATATATTTAGTCCCAAAAGTAAACAGAAGACACATATATACTGCCACATAACCTGTGGACAAAGCTGTTGAATATCATTAGCAGCACTGTAATGATTTAAACTTGGTTTCATAACTGTGGGAGGCCATAACTGTAGTTTAATTTGAAACTGAACTAATTGTCCAGCTCTACCTTGACCTATCACTTTAACATCACAGTTGAGAAAGTGTATACCTCACATATGCAAACAACTGCAGGGCATTAGTTCTGCTTTCATTAACCGGTAGTATTTCCATTAACAAACGAAAAACTTAATTCACAGAAAGTCCTGACCATGATGGCAGCACAACTCCACACGTGACAAACAACAGATCATAAAACAGAGATTCCAACAGTCAACAAATTAGCAGCATTCAGCAGTAAAACAAGCTTATACTAGTCAAGATATCATAACTTCAGGTTTTTACATCATCCAAAATGATCCGCTCTGTTAAAAGAGACCTCGTAGGTCCAGACTAAGATGAGAACGAAAAACATGAAAAGCTATTTTACCAAAAAGAGGGTCAATTTTATAGAGATTAAAACTCTTTCCTCTCAAAGCAGCGATAGAGCAACAACGTAAGACGATCAGAATCTCCAAAAGTTCACATTTCAAACTTGATTTTGTCCGATTTTCAACAAGAACAGCAGAAATTCTGCATACCGGGACAGATGACTGACTGACTGATGTGCAGCCTTTGCATTTCAGGCTCCAGTCTGAGTGTGAGCGTGCTCATTCAGGCACATCAAACCCACATCTTGCAAAGCTAGCGTTTCTCCAGCCCACGAGTTGCAACAGGCCCCTGCACACTGCCCCCATGTCATCAGTGGAAACTATCTTTCTCTTCTGCCGGAATAATGATATATAATTACAATAATAACAACGGCTCTATGAAAATGCACAGCCGGGCGCGGGCACATTGGCACACGGAGCGGTGAGAAACTGGAGCTGATTCTGTTACTCCACCTCTCTTTTGCTTTCTAATCTGAACCAGTTACTTCCTCGCCCTGGGCGTAGCGGTCGAGCACCGCAGCCCGGACTGGGTGCTCTTGTGTAAACACACACACAGCTTCCTATCGCACCCATCAATCTGCCGCAACAAGGAAACACAGGGGCATCATTCCTGCCTCTTATCTGTTTGGCTCTGCTCTGACATCCGCCACCATGAAGCCGCCTCGCTGGAGACAGACACGGGGAGGATATCTTGTATCCCCCATCACACTGCAGGGAGACATCCCGATGCTGGCTGCATGGAGAGACAAGTCCTGCTTCCTCTGGGGCAGACAAAGCTGGAGACGATGTTTGACAGGAGAGGTTTCTGTCACACAACAGGCCGATGTAGGGCCGGGAAAAATGGACCAGAAATCATGGATGAGTGACTTAAGACTGAAATCATGAAGAGTGTTGTGAAGATTTCTTTCAGTTAAGAAACACAAATGGTTTTCAAACCCTCTGCCAACCATCGGCCACGTCATTAGGCACACCTGTACACATTCCTCTTTATGCTCGTACACTGTGAAGATGACTTCCTGAAGTTCAAATAAAGCATCAAAATTAGGAAAAAAGGAGATTTCAGTGGTGCCAAGCAGGCTGGCCTGAGTATTCAGAAACCCATCTGTTGGAAATGTCATGCACAATAGGGCTGGGCGATAACTGCTCATTTCAATATCACCATTAATTGAAGCTCTTACCTCGATTAAGATTAATGAATGATTATTTTATGCTATGCTGGAACAAATTATTACAAATTATAATATTATTATAATTATTAACAAATTATAATTAAATTAGTGGTGAAACCAACAGTTGTCAACACGGTCTTCCTGTAGTATCTACACTTAACTTCTTTTTTTCAATGTCCTCTAAACAGAATCCAAAATGTGCTCAAACAAAGGAGACGGCATTTTTTCTTGGCTATAAGGTCCTCTGATAGATTGGTGCTTGTCTCTTCCATGTTGGCAACACGTCCTTCGCTCTTGGCGAAAGTGAACACAGACTTTTTGGAGGGGGCGCGGTCATGTGACTTACTAAGGGAAATAATCAAAATAATCAACACGAGTAAAATTACTTTGATTAGAGGGTCTAAATGGCAATTTCGATTATTTTTTGAGTAATTGCACAGCCCGAATGCACAACTATGACAGCTTTGATGAAACTTTATTTAACCAGAAGAGCTTCATTGAGATTAAAAATCTAATTTGCCAGAGTGTCCTGGCCAAGACAGGCAGCAGCACATTTACAAAGTTACAGACATAAAACGATTTCAGACACAGATACAAACATATCAACCTGTTAAGTCAGAGTTACAGAGCAGAAAATTATCAGAAAAAGCATTTACAGCCAACTCCATCTTCCTCTAAAGCCTTTAATCCGCATTTAAAGAGATTTAAAAAGACCAGCTATCTTTTTTTTTGTAGCAGATCTGAAGCTTCTTTTACCCATTTCAAGATGAACTTTGGGGACGGAGAGCAAAAGAAGATTTTGCGACTGAGTCACAGAGCGAAAACTGTAGCTCCCAGAACTTTTTACATGAATGCAGAACAATCTGAAAAAGACTAAGTATTAGTGAGCAGTGAACAATGGCTGATTGAAGCTGAAGGTCAGAAGAGATGGCCAGAGTGGTTAAGTAGTCTGTGGCTGTTTGAAGAGTCGTCACTCAGTGTCCTTCTGTGTGTGTTGAATGTGTGTTGGTGGGTGAGGAGGGTTTGGTATTTTATTTGTTTCCTCTGGCACTTATCTGTTTGTTTTCTTGAATGTACAACACTTTTTACCTCATTTTTTTGGCATGAAAAGTGCTTTATAAAGAAAGTTTGATCGATTGATTGAAGATGATAGAAAGGATGTAGTAAATTAAAACAACACAACACAAAGAAGGTGTGCTGAAGACCATTTCTGAGAGCACAACATGTCAAATCTTGAAGCCGATGGGCTACAGTAGCAGTAATGGACTTGAGCTTATGTTCACCTTAGGTCACATCTAAACATTCACACCATTCACTCACTGATGGTTGGAGTTTCTCTGTCAGTTCTCCATCAGTATCAAGCACATTCATGTCTTTTATACCCATTTACAGGCCACTGAGCCAATCGTGGGAACAACTTGGGGTTAAGTGTTTTGCCCAAGGACACATCGACGTGTGATAGATGGAGCTGGGCTCTCCATCAGACTGCACTAAGAAAGAAGAAAAAGAAACAGAGGCTGGAGTTCACACTGGATCACCAAAACTAGACAATGGGAGATCGCAAAAATGTTGACAAGTCTGATGAATCCTGATTTCTGCTTTGACATTCAGATGGTCGACGAAGAATCTGACAAAAACACCATGAAAGGACGGATCCATCATGCTCTGTATCAACAGTTCAGGCTGCTGGTGGAGCAACGATGTGGAGAATATTTTCTTAGGTCTCTGATCTGAGCATCATTTAATCACCACAGCCAACCTGAGTATCATTTCCCAAGTCCACCTCTCTCTGACAACAGTGCACTCATCGTCTAACATCTATTTTCATGATTCAAAGCTCAAAAGTCTTCCTAAACATGACAATAAGCTAACTGCACACTGAAAAGATCTAATTGTGATTTTTCTGGCAGATATTGATAACTTCAGTGAAACAGACAACAGTAAGGAAATCAATGATGAAAAGCACATAATATATTATTCATGATCTCATATTAATGAGCAGGAATCTGACTCCTTATTAAAGGGATACTCCAACTTTTACTCCTAAACAGAAGCTTTGTGTTGTTGACCTGCTTTCCAGCACCTTTGCAGTTAAAATGTGACATTGGCAAACTAGTCAGCTCTTTTGAACAGCTTTTTAAAGTGAACAATGAGAACCGATTCACAACTGTGAGCAAGCCGTTCATTTGTGAGCCATTCTTAAAGCAAACTGCCTGCAAATTTGTAAAACATTATGGGTGAAAAAGTTGATACAACAGATCCTTGGTCAGTCAGGAGTGCTGGAAAAAACTGCAGCTCTTGCGATCACATGATTGCATTGTCTGAAATTCCAATTTCAATGGGAAAATGATAAATCTTTCATCCTTTTCCACAGTCACCAGATTCCCATTGAATAGAGCAGCCGGGATGAGATCTGTATCATGGATGTGCAGCTCACAAAACTGTGAGATGCGATCGTGTCAATATGGATCAAAATCTCAGAGTATTGTTTCCAGCATCTCGGTGGATCTGTGCTGTTGAAAATTAAGGCAGCTCTGACAATCAGTTACTTAAAAGGTGTACCTAATAAAGTGGCCGATGCCAGTCAGGAAAGCCCTGAACAGACTTGAGGCTCTTTACTCTGTATGCAAATGAAACAGAGCCAAAAAGAAACTGCACATCATACACAACGTCCCAACTGTTTTGAACCCAGGGTTTGTAAACAGCAACAGCCCGGTCAATACAGACGACGATGTTTTACTGTAAATCTTCATTAAAAAGCGCAGATTAATCTTAAACCTTGATCCACTGCTGGCCCTGGTCCGATCACCTGGGAGTCGATCTGCGCTGAGCCCACTCCCCTGCTCTCCTCCAAACTCCAGACTTTACGACTCGAAGAATGTTCCAGATTTCCTCCTCCAATCCCAAATCTGATCTTGTGTTACCCTCTGTTTTTGCACTTATGTTTCAGATGCATGGCCGATCTGGAGGCCGAATGAGTGGCTATAAATTGAAGAGACATCCTGCATGAAAAACAGACTCTGCCGTTGAAAGCTGATATACAGACACGGGGACAGTTTATGAAAATAAATGAGCTTAGTGTCAGCGAGTTCAAGTGGAAAAGATCCTGCGTCTTAGGTGTGGGGGGATGACCCGTGTGTGTTTGGGGGAATTTTTGACTGACACCTGGATTAGGAGTGTGAAGGCGAGAAAAACAGCAGCCGTGAGTGTCCGGACTTTGTCTTTGTGACTGAGGCTGGGCTTAAAGCTTTGAAAGGCATCTCCTCTATATTCATGAATGAAGGTGTCAAACTGCACAGAAACTTCCTGATCAGATTTTCAGCAAATATGTCAAAGTTAGCGCAGTGTCTACAAGCACAGTTCTGTTTAAGCATTTGGAAAAGAGGGTGGGGGTAGCAAGGGGCCTAAAATCACAGCTAGGGAAACCAATTCCAGTTAAAGGTGTAGTCAGCGATCTTCTAATCTTCTGATCTAATGCACTATTTGTCAAATTCACCGTATTTCTCCTCTCCATCCACAAGATGTCCCCACTGACAGCATGTTGAAAAAAAAGTCCGGTTTCAATACACAGCCTTGGCTCTGAATTTCAGCAGGTAAATACTGTGGCTCGGGCCGAGTTACCAAAACAGGGTACACCCCCCACATCCAGGGGGGATCATACTCATGCGCAGATCAGACAGAGGGGGGAGGGGGAGTAGTGTAGCGTGCGCAGTTAGCGTAAGAGAGAGAAACAATAGGTGCAGTAGCAATGGCTGAAAAAAAGTTCAGAGGAGTGAAAAGTAAAAAAGAAGGGCTATGACCATGAAAGAGCGAAGACCCGGGTCAACATTGGTGTTGCTTTCCGACGGTGGAGGGAACTCCGCCAATTAAAAGACCTGAAAACGGACGTGGATGTCGCCGTCTTTCTGCTGGATAGGTTAGCAACATTAGCTTTGTGGTGCTTCACATAACAGTAACAGCCGTCGGGCATTCATCTTATTGTCTAATCTGCCAGAATGTACTGTTGTTGTGATGTTTTCAATAATGGAAGTCGAGTTGTCTGACGAGTCAGGGTTACCTTAGCTACATTGGTCAGCTACGCAGTTTCTACGGCCGTTTCCATGACGATGCACGTCCATCAGCTTTCGGGGGTGGAGCCAGGGGTGAGGTATGAAGGGAGAGGCGGGTCTAAATTTGTTTATAAACAACCTCTCCACTCGTTTTCTCCCACATCGCTGACAACACCTTGAAGAATCGACAACAATTCCCTCATGAAATGGTTATTATTAATAATTCCCTTATCAATTCCTTCTATTTTGTCCTGGATGACAACAAATGACAGTTGACAACAAAGAAGTCCAAAATCACATCAAACCAGGAAAAAATGGTCAAAAAAAGTGGAATAATTTAAAAAAAAGATCGCTAAGCAGAATCATTAGCGACTCCAGTATCAGGAAAGCCTTATCAATTCCCATCCCTACTCATAACAGGCCCACTCCTTGCTCATCAGATAAGTTAGAATTTCAAGATGGCTGCCATGGTGTTTGATGATGATCTATGTAGTATTTTTCCAGAGAATAAAAAAATAAAAAATAAAACAGTTACTCATTATTAGGGATGCAACAACACACTTCGCCCATTGGGAATGTATAAACTTAATTTTTCTTTTCATTCTTTTCCATTATGATGCTGTTGGGCTTGTTTGGGCCCTTAGGGATTGTTGAGAAAAATCTACATTCCTTTATTCCTAAGCAAGCTAAAATTTCAATTTTACATATACATATATATTTTTTGTATTATGCCAGAGAAACAAATAAATCAACCCCTAAACAAATGAAATTATTTAAGTTTTTACTCCAACGCCATGGCACTTATTTGTCTGATTGTAACTTTTCTGAGCTGCAGTTAAACACATTATAATGAAACCACCAGTTTACCATCCCTGATTGAGTTTGTCTTAATCAGTCATTCTGATGACTTTAAGATTTTTTTTGATCAACTGGACTTTGGAATAAAGTCTGTGTGTACTTTTTATGGAGTGCAAGGATGCAAAATGAGTAAACTCCAATTAAAGGAGTGGGAGCAAAGCTATATTTTAGTTATCTTGTTACCCTTTTTTCATCTAATGATAATTTTTTTTTATTTTAAACTGTTTAAATTGTTCTTTTATTCATTGAGTAATGGGTTAATACACTACTTTCAGAAGGGCGTGCACTCCTTTATGCTGGGCACTGTACATTTAATGATAATATGGTCAAGCAACAAGATACATTTACACATTTTAACAACTTTATGGCCAATATATCGGACAAATATGGCAAATGTGCATTACCCATTAGGAAAATCTTCTGAAAACCTGCAGATATTCCCACAACTGCCAATATCAATAATCATTTTTAAGCTATAATCTGTTTGTATGATGTTGTGTCAGGACTACTGCTCATCTGTGATGTAAACGATATCGTCTGACGATGCGTCTCATTGAAATTCTATCAGTTTATCTTCAATAGTCAGTATGTTTCCCGGCTCTGCTGGTATCTCTGTTTTGTTGTTTGTGTTTTTTGGATTTCATCTGTCAAGTCCCCTCCAGAAGAATCCAGATTTAGTGAGTGGAGGCAGCACTTCTTCTTATCCACCCTGGGAGTGATACATAACTCAGACAGGAGGAGTAGCTGCATATATCCCCTCGTAGGACAAGAGGGATCCCCGGTGATGACACAGGAGAAAATAAACACACTGACAGGCCGCCCTCGGGGAAGGGAAAGGGGTTTGTGTTTTGAGGGGGGTTAGCACCTGCGCTTCTTTTTTGGCCCCGTCTCTGCAGGAACTACTTAAAGCCCCATCTGCCCGCATGCAGGGCTGGCCCATATCCCTGTCAAATTGGGTAAACAGGGACAAAAGCAACGCGGCGGAGCATCAAAGAGCTGGAGGGCAGAGGAAGAACAGGTCACAACTGGTGCTGCTGACTGAGGCGAGGAGGTGGGGGGGTTCCTCTTTGCTTCACACAACTGCAAGGCTGAATGAACAGAGGTGGGCTGTCAAATATTTAACCTATTTTATCACTGCTAACTGCTAAATTAATAGAAAAATGTTATGTTTTTCATGAAAACATACAATGCTTGGGCAATATGGCACTTGTGGTTCGACTGTCTTAAAGTTCAGAGGATTTTTGATGCTGATTTTGGTCAAAGATAAAAGCTGCCACACAATTTAAATAGCCATTAACATAGCCAGGTCACACTTTTGAGGAAGTCTGTTGAGGATGTAAACACACTGGCAAAGGTGCGGTCAGTGGGCCATATCACAGTAATAGCACACGTGGTGATTACATTTTAGCCTCTGAAGTTATGAAGATGGACTCCCGCACACTTTCTAACTTGCAAGAAAATAATTGATTTGCAACATTTCAGTCTCAGACCTTCATCAGGCAAACAATTTGTTTAAGAGGGCAGGACATCTTAAATAAAAAGTTAGTTAGAAATGGCGATCACACCTGTGGCCAATCATCTCTTATGTCAAACTTGTATCATATCTTTGACCTATTAAAAAAAAACATTCATTGCATTAGCTTACAAAATTTCATCAACCTACACCCAGCATTGGTGATTTACAGTTGTGTTATCTGCTTAACTTAACTCGACTATGACACTGTCTTCTCCATTTTCTAATAATCAATAGACTTTAGAAGAGTCCTAAAAGTCCATGATCAATCATGGACAGACTCATTGGAGATTGGAAGTATTTATTTGGAAAATTCAAAATAAATACAGAATATCATGGAAATGGCTGACATTTTACCTAAAACTTTAATTTTCTGAATAAAAAGGAATGTATCTCTCCAGGAAAATGCTCCGCGGGGTCCCTATGGCTAGGGATAATGCACGTTTCACTTCCCCTCCTCCTCCCCGTATTTATGATGCAAACATGTCGAAGCTGCCACCTGAGACACTGTCTAAGTTGGTAAAGAAGCTACGAAACTCCCGGCTAACTCAAAGTACAGGGCAGAGCAGTTTCCCAACAATTATTGTCAGGTGATCAAATGCTCTGCAAATTCTGTTATCAAACTGTTGACTGGACCCGTAAAGATACGTGTGAGGACCACCTAAAGGCTAAGTGATTATTTTTTATCACTTCATTGTCTTGTGTAAAATACTAAAAACCGAATTCTCAAAAAACAAAATGAAAAAATAACAGAATATGGAAAATATGAAAATGGAGTTTGGAAAAATAACAGATTTTCTAGGGCCCTATTTCAGGTAGGTTGGGTCTCGGCATCACATCGTGCTCACGAAACTCTCATGATATCCACACCAAAACAAAGAAGGAAGCAGAGGTGATAGAGCTGCCACCCCCCTTGATGCTTTCTGTCACAGTGAGGTTAAAAAGATGTTTTCTGCCAAACAATATACAAAGTAAAGCAGAGGAGAATTTGGGGATCCACAAAGAATCCAAGAGCCAACAAAGAAGATGTTTAATTTCTGCGTCGGATATCTAATATTCTGAATATTCAGAGGTCAGCAGATACGAGTACAGTAGGTAAGATTAGTAATGGAGTCAAATTGAAGTGTAGCAGAAAAGCCCTGTTAGTTATCATAGTAATAAGTTCTTATCATTTTGCATTTCAGAGCTAAGTGAATTCATCAGGGGTGCTGAATGACTCTTTTAGTCTTTGCACCCTGCTGCAGAGGTAGATGATTCTGCAGTGATGCAGAGGCCACAAATGATCCAATAATGTAAACGATGATCCAATATTAACTTCATAACAACATCAAGACTGAAGTATTTTCATTACTCTGCTCTCCAAAAGCTACTTCATACTTTGAAGCTCCAACAGTATTTACTGTTGTAAACACCCTTGTTGTGTAATGTGGTCAGACTAAAGTCATGTTTGTGATGTTTTCCACATTGAGCGGTCGTCCTTTCTCAGACTTTTTCCAGAGGCTGCTGTTAGACTGCAGTGTTTTTGAGAAGGGAAAAGCTCAAGAAAAGTTAGGCTTGAGCTGTAAAGCCTGTGTGATATAAAGATAAAATACTTTTTTTTTTAAGCACGAATGCACTTTGTATATTGAATTATTTAAGTTCATATTAATTAAGCCTGACATGAGAAAACATGCAGTAAGTGAAAACTTTGTATGATATTGCAAGAGCAATATTGACTGAGAACACCTTACAGAAGACAAAGAATGCATATGGACTTAAACTTAAGCTGTTTCCATGAAGCAGTCTTTTTCAGTCCACTTGGTACTTCGCACAATTAAAGGTGTTTCCATTGTCAAGTAAGGAGAAGAGATTCCCAACTACTCAACCTGTGCCGTCCCACTTAACTGAAGCCAAAAGTTGGAGCTAAAAGTGCTGCAGCTTGTTGATTGGAGACAAAAATCTTCTAGTCCAAAGCTAAAATGAAAACACAGACCATGCCATGTTAAAGTAAGTTGTGGATTTAGTGTGATTTGTTCACTGCTGTTGCTGTTAAGACCGTCCACACAGAACAATGCTCCAAACCAGATTGGAAAGCTTGAAGTCCTCCATCACGGTCCTCTGTTTACAGACCTTCTTTTTAACATTATTTGCATTTTCATAGTTTTGAGTTCAAATACGAATTCTTTTCACGTTATGTAGGTTTGCGTCACACTGCAGCAACGTCACACATTTATGTAGCTGACTCTCTTCCTGGCTCACATCTCCGCCCTAAAGTTAATGTACATCTGGCAGTGGAAACTTAAACAAGATCAGGATTTTGCTCCAAACCATAGCGAACTGTATCGAACCAAACCTGACCACTCATTGCAAAGAATGTTTTAGTGTCCCGATTTTATTTATTTATTTATTTTTAACACTCGCAGCTCGAACATGTTAATTTCTGAATCTAAAAGAAAGCAAAGGCACTTTGTCTCCACTAAACTTGCGTAAATACATTTACAGGTAGCTTATTGGCAGATTTAGCTTCATCTGCCAGCATCCAAAGTGCCAGATGTGCCAAGAAACACATTAAAATAGTTCTTTCATTTGATGCAAAGAATTCCGACCACCACATTGTGCTTATTGCAAAGGCTCATATTGCATTAAAGATAAAATCCTGATTGTTCCCAGCCCTAGTATTTATTGGTCCTTTTCCACTAGCCCTTCTCTTCTCTACTCGACTCTACCTGACTCTACCAGGCTCTACTCTACTCGCCTTGTGCTGCTTTTCCATTAGCCCCAGTCCCCTGCCCAGCGGCGTGCAGTGTCGCTGTAAACAGAGAGCGGCTCTGCGGTGACGTCATTTTGAGCGTGACACAACAATCTGTGGCTTTTTGTCACAAACAGAGTAAAAAAGGAAAGCAGAAGAAGGCTGCAGGTGGCAAGAAGAAATACCCATTGAGAAGCACAGGAGAGTTTTGGAAGCTATACAACAGAATGAAGCCGAGGGCGAGAGCAATCGAGCAGCAAAGAAAAGACATGTGAGGGTAAGCTAACGGTAGCTACCGCTAGCATGCTAGGTCGTCGCGCTCATGACTCATCGATGATGACATTGTCTGACCAATCAGTAGCCGGCAGTTGGTGACGTCGTCTTTTAGTATCGACTCAGCTCGCTCAGAACCAGAGTGGAGTAGGTACTAAAACTAGCTTGTTTTAGGAGGTACCAGGCTAGTGGAAACACGCTGCAAATCGAGTAGGGCCGAGTAGAGTAGGGCCAAGGCGTGCTAGTGGAAAAGGGCCATTTCTGACAGCTTTTTTGCATTGATAAAAAAGAATCCTTGAACACAAATGAAGAAAATTGAGGATGCTGTCCATGTGTTGCACCGTGATATCAAATCAAAGTGGATCACTGACTGAAAACTTGTAAACAAATTAAATCATGAGACCAGTGAGACCAGTGATGAGGATCCAATGTGCCTAAAACTACCAAATATCACGTGATTACTGAGATTTAAAGCATTTACTGCATTCATGTCGCCCCTCATCTCACTGTTATTAACACATAAGCACTGACAGTCCAAAAGAAGTCATGAAGCAGCTCCAACACTTCCCATATCATGAGCTCTGACTAAATACCAGAGTGATACAAATCCTTTAAATCGGGAGATTTATCTTCAAAAAGACGGAGAGAAAGTGTAACAAATGCCTGGAAGTGATGAAGCTCACAGTGAGAGATAAAGACGTGGAGAGTGAGGGAGCAGCGGGTGTGAGAGAAAGAGAGAGCGAGGCTTTCCTGCTATGATGGTCTAATCTGACCTGTGCACCGAGGCTGGTTCACATGCTATACCCCAAACCTGTCTGCACTCGCCCCACATCTCACGGACAGAGGATCTGCAGCACACACATTCCTCAGCTTCAGAGGGAGAGAGTGACGGACACACAGACACACAGACACACACACACACACAGGAGATGGGAGATAAACTCAAGAAGATGAGCAGCAAACAGAGGAGAGAGAAATGAAAGAAGAGCTCTCTGGGAGACGAGTAAAAGGAGATGAGGGTAAAAGGAGGTGAAACATTCACTGAGAGGTGAAAAGGTACAAAATACAGACTTATGACTCCAGATAGGGACGGGAAATATGAAGCAAAATGATACCTCAGTGCACAATATTTTTGGTTTATTTTTCGCCATGAAGAAATAACAACTGGCTGTCAAAATACTAACTATAATTTCCTTGATTTCAGGAAGAAATATTTAAAAACAAAAAGCACTTGGAGAGCGCAAATCTCCACCAAGTAGCTTAAATACTGCTGTTACATCTCTAAGCAATAGGTCTATGATAAAGTTGCCATCATAATATGACTCAATGACCCTGAAAACCCACACCTAGCACTCAGAATCATGCTGATGTGGTTATTAGTTACACAGTTATCCAGCAAAAATTATCGTTTGGATCACCACTAAAATCAAATTATTTTTAAGATGGGCCATTTCCAACATCTCCTTAAAACTTCAGCAAAATCTGGCCTGTAGTTTTTGAGTAATCTTGCAAACAAACATCCATGTGCTAGCAAAAACATAACCTCCTTGGTGATTCACACCTCATATTGAAGAATATTTGCTTTTCATTTTGTTGATTAAACACAGCAGAAAAAGGGGAAAATGTAAGTTCACACACCCTGTGCACACAGAGGCTGATGCTCTCGGTGGAGTCAGTGTGGGTTTCAGTCTGACTTTTGCCCCCTCCATCATGTCCCCCTCCACTCTTACCCCAGCTCCCAAAGCTATCCACCTTCCCTTTATCGATCATATAAAAGTATATTAAAAAAAATAACAACACAGTAGGCAAGCTCTTAGAAATTGTGTGTACTCTTCAAAAACTTGGCAACAGCTCAAAACTTTCTGTTGTTTATTTTCTAAAACTAAACCAATGTTTCCTGACCAGTTTTGAACAGGAGACCCCCACTCAGGCCTTAGGAGAGTTAAATATCAACAGTTTTCATCAATGAAAACCAGACAGAACAGAAAAAACACACTTATTCCCGTTCAAAGACCTTTAAAGTTTAGACTAAAGATGGTGTCCAGCATCATGTTGAATCTAAACCTTAAAGACTGAATGCAAACAGTGCTAATGACGTGTACCTAACGAAATGGCCAGGCGTGTATGCATCATGGACATGTGAAACTGTCCGCCTGTAACATCGAGGAAACAAATTTAACCCAGCTTTTCAAACATGATGTCCTTGTACAACTTTAAGAGGCTTTTCCTCAATTTTCCATCATCATATTCAGAAATTATCAAATAATTTTAGGTGCTGTGGCATCTAACAGCTACCAGTATTATTTGTTTTATGCAAAAAAAAGAAAAAAATACTAAGATAATTTGTAGTTTCAACCAACGAAAGGCAACTTTGATTACCAGAAGGGCCACATTATTGTTATTTTTGGCTTCAGCGGTAGAGGATGCTTTCATTATGCCAATCAAAAGTATTTGTAATTCAACTAAGACATCAATATCGAGCCATTATCAGAAGTTATACTTATATTTTCAAGCTCAAAACTAAACTGCAAAGCCAAATCTAATAAGCAAATGTGGAATAAGAGCAAAATAAATGTATTTTTAAACATAATAAACTAGTAATTAGTGTTTTATGATTTATCTATTAGTTTTTGTATCTTTATTTTATCTCAACAGTCTCAGATAGCATATTTTTTTTCTACATAAGAGATGTACCCAAGGTAGCTAAGGAGAAAATATTTGATTGTTCATCGTCATTTAATTCATGTGTCTTGATTTTCCCCCCAAATGTTTTAATAATTCTTTGTAAACAAGCCTTAGAGAAACAATTACAGTAAAATTTAAAATTATTTCTCGTAAGGATCAAATAAAAGCTGTAATCAAAAGTCCACTTTAGAGACATTTTCCATCTTTTAATGTTCTAATGCATTTTCCCTGTGTACACAGTGAGACTAATCAGACTGAAAAACTCAAGGCAGACTTTTTTTTTACTTGTGGCTAAAATTTTTGGAAATTAGACATTGACTAATAGATAAACAGCGTCTATGATTTCCAGTGTTGCCAGTGCTTGACCTGTTATATGATATCAGCTTTTGTTGCTGTGGTATTAAACTGATTAATTTTCCATACACACATAAATCCTTCTAAGATTAAAGATGAAATAAAACCTGAAAAATCACTGACTCCTCACTCAAAGTTAAATTTCAAATAGATTATCTCGAGGTTCACACTCATGTTTGTGTTTCTTCCAGTAAAGAGAATTTTTCTGAGCTTTAAGCTTTGTGTCTTTCTGTTACCTGATTTCAATTTAGCACGCACCAATGCACTTAAGATCTCTCTGCCTTATTTAAAATCTGCTCTACTCAGTAAATTCCCATCCCTAAAACATTGAGTGAGGGTGAAAAGTTTCCAGTCTCAGACTCGTCTCTCCCCCGTCTTCATTGCCTGGAGGATAAAGCTGCAGAGATAATGGCTGAGCGCTCGTCCACCACTGCCAGAAGTGACTGATGATTCAGCCTAACTACATTCAGCTCGACCCAGAAAAACTTGGGAAGAGCCTCCTGAGAGAGAGGAGACTCCAGGGGACCATTATGGTCTTCTTCTATTGGTCTGGGTGAGCCCACTGAGGCCGCCCGGGGCCACCGGGGAAACTAATGAGTGGAAAGACTGGGCCTCTGGTACGGTCTAACTCTGTCTGATTAAAGACTGAGAAGTTATTAAAAGTAGGACAGACTTGGAGAGAGAGGGAGGGGAGAGCGAGGGAACCAGAAAAGAAAGACAGACATGATTAGGAATCAAATAAGGGAATTAGGAGGGGGGGAGAAGAGGGTCTGCTTTGTTTTACGATGAGAAGGACAGAATCACAGTCGAGGGGTTAGTGGATCAATAATGAGACGACTGCTCTACTCTGGGATGAAAGTTAATGCACGGCCCCTCGATAAATCATTATAAGTCAGCGTGGCTGCAAAGATGGATGAGGGACACTCGCAAGGACAGTCTGCTTCACACTAGGGCTGGGAAATATGAGAGCTTCAATTCATTTTAAACACTCTTTTTTTGTTTTATATTTTATTTTCATTTGGAAAGGGCAGGTGTGCAATCAAAGAGCATAAACAAAAACAATTTCCCTTTCCATTTTTATGAAAAGAAAGAGTCCAGAGTAGGGCTGGGTATCGATTCAGCTTTTCTGGATCGATTTGATTCGATATTTCAAGGTCTCAAATCGATTCGATTCACGAATCAATTCGATATTTATTCAGTCTGGGATATCTTTGTTAAAATAGAGCTGTACATTTAAAAAGTGATCTTTTGACCTGGTACATCATTAAAAATTGTTTTAACATGAAGAAGTAAACCCAAAGCAGTTACATGAATCATATTTTAATGATATGCATTCATGAATATTCTGCATATTACTTGTTTTTTGTCCAACTCGTATTTTCCTTTGTACTTGTTAAATCTAAAATACTGCACATCCAAACATCAGCTTTTAAACTTGCCAGTGGTGCACATATCGTGCTTCCACCATGTTTGTTTGCAGTAACATCTCACGAGATCTTGTTCAGTAGAAAGCAACGCTAAACGCTGATCACACGAGACCAGCGGGGTTGACACCACAGGCTGCTTCTCTGCACATCCAAAGAAGCAAAAACTACCCAAGTTAAAAGATCGATCTTTGGATTTTATGGATCGATTATGAACCAGGTAAAGGAAAATCGATTTAAATCGATTTTTTTAACCCAGCCCTACATCTAACTCAACATGCTCTGAGCAAGTTTAAGCCTCGCTGGATGTGACTCATGACTCCAGTGAAAATATAAAACTGCAGAGTACAGGATATCGCACATCCCAAATTAAAATCCAGAGATAGAAAGAAAAAAGAAAACCCATGAAAATAGAACAAGCGCCCTACACAAGCACACACACAGCACACTGCCTTGACATTAGTTAACATAAAAAATGTAACTATTGACATGCACATATAGGGGGCTCCACATAATGCTGCTGCGGTGATGAAAATAAGGGAAAAAGATGAAAAATAACCAGGTTATACTGCTCATGATCAGACGGGGTTATGAATTCAAGCCATTTCTTCCAAATATGATAAAATGAGTCCTTCTGGTTCCTCAGTAGTAAGGTCAATTTTTCCATCTTAAATACTTATAGGTTGATTCCTATCCAGTTCTCCAGTGTGGGTGGGATCGGACTCAGCCACTACCTGGTAACTGATTTTTTGCTGGCTCCTGGAGAATTTGTAGTAGTTTAGTATCCCTTCTTGTTTTTATAGATGGAGTGTGACCCAGGTAAAGAAATTCAAAACTTAGGGGTGATTGAATATTGAAAACCTTACATAAGGACTCCCTTTCTAAAACATAATCATCCTGGGACAATCCCAAAAGATATGGAAATGATTAGCACCTTATGAGCCGCACTGTCTCCAAGAAGTCATGTTAACATCTTTATATTTGTAAAAACACTCACATTATCAGGAACAAACTGATCAGTCTGATTAAAGTTTGAGGCCCTGGCAACAGAAGTGGGAGTCCTTAGTAACTTCAACAGTACGGCAGTGCATCCTCTCAAGTGTCAAGATTCAATAGAATTACTAGAATTATTACTTTTATGACTAGAATTATTGAATCAGCATTAATTAAAGCTGCACTATGTAAGATTCCGGTTTCAGCTCTCCAGGGGCCTCTACGGTCATTTAGTGTAACTTCTGTTCGTTAAATGGCAGCAGAAACCTGAAGAGTGAAGCTGCTCTACAGGGTTGGTGTTGGTGTCAACATCGTTGGACTTTAAAACACTGAGATGTTCTTTAAAGTTGTCCAGTCCTGCTTCTCACACACTCCCTGAGGAGGACAGAGCCCGAGCGATCCGGGAGGTGCAGGGTGACGGCGGGGCCAAGCAGGTCCCAGAACCAAGCGACGCCACATCCCTGACGACACAGCCGTGCTGTGGGATCAGACGAGAAGGAGGAATGAAAGGAGAGGCCCCCGGGGATCAGACAGTCACATCCCACAAAGCCCTGTTTACCAAGGACACACACACCCCCCCTCTTCTCACCTCCTCCCACCAAATATCTCCGCTCACCAAAGCCCGACCCTCCCAAAGTGCCAGGGCCGGGACCTGGGAGACAGCGCTAATTCTGCCCCCGGGCTGGTTGGCCGAAGACACAAACAGAGAGCTGTGAGGGGGCGAGGGAGAGCGAGAGAGGGAGGCAAGGATTGAGACAGAGGGGCGAGAGAGCGGAGACTGAATGGTACAGTATGTAAGACCCATCTTAATTGGAGATTGTTCTGCAATGTCTTGTTTTCCTGGGAATCTGCGAGGGGGAGGGACAGGAGGGTAGGGAGGTACGGCTGTTTCCCAAGGTCCTGAACAGCGGGATTAACCACAGGGGCGAAACTCAATAGCGGCCTCGGACACTGGAAACAGATCCCTGGGTATCGGCACCATACAAGGCCACCTCGAGACCTTTTGCAAAGCGCATGTAACTAACAACCCTTCCCCATTGTCAGTTCTCTCTGGGCCCTTCCGGCTGATTTCACAGGCCTTTCAGCCCACAGGGGAACGCCTGCTCAGACGTTAAAGGTAATTCTGATGGAAAGAAGGAATGCACAAGAGGGCTGTCTTGCCCTCAGGGTGTGTTATAACACTGATCTCCAACATGTGCCAAGAGTCTGATTCATCACGCCAGCCGAGGAGAGGGGAGCTGAGACGGTGCAGCCGTGGCACTAGAGCTGGGCGGTATTGACTAAAATCAGGTTGACGACATGTGGCTGAACAGTGATGACTACCACAAACACATCTTAATTTCTATTAATATTTGTCACAATACCAGGTTTGGGAGGAAGAATTCTGCATATTGATCCCATTACTCACTTATTGTTGTGAGGAAAAAGTGCCCAACATAGGTGTTTGGTGTCAACAACTTCTGACGCATGGCAGTCCTGTTGCACTGACAAAAGTTCCAACGTATTGTTGATGGTTCCCCCCTCTTTCTTGAGCTCACACAGACATTGTACCTTAAGCTGTTGGGGATATTTTGCTCTAAAACCAAGCCAAACTTCAGACCATTTCTTTCTCCTTTCTGCCACGATCACTTGTAAGGGCGTTTTCACATTAGGCCCACTTGTTTCGAACCGTGTTGCAGCGCGGTTCGCCATGAGTCCTGCTACATCATCACCCAGAGCTGCTCGCTGGCTGTGACGTAAGCAGATGTGACAATAACCTTCACCATGGCTGTTTTATTTTTATTTATTGTGTTTGTTTATTTGGCTGATTTTTATTTATAAATCTATTCTTGGACTTCTGCCTACATATCTGTGTTCGCACGTGTAGAAACCTCAGCGATCTAGCCTGCGCTCTCAGGACATCATACAGCTACAGGTTCAGTGCAACGTGTTCAAAACTAACTGAACACGTATCTGGAAAACCCACTGTGAGGCAGAGCAGACTCAAATCCCGAAATACCAACAATGATAAGAGGGATGATGGGAAATCAGGAAAAAAAAAGGTCATGTTTGCCCCATCCCTGGATTAACGCTCACTTTGTCTGCAGGAGTCAAACTACTATCAGTGATTCTAAATGCTGCTGTGTGGGCTGTGAACTTCGGGCACGCACTGATCTGATTCAGCTGCTCTCCCCCTCCTCTTTTCTCCCCTCGAAGCAGCCTCTCATCCCTCCCCGGCTCTCCTGGATTCCATCACTGCCTGCGTCTCTACAGCAACAAGTGGCAAAGACGCAGACAACAGTTTCTGTTCAGTCTCTCTCTGATAGGTCGCTGGCGTCCGACCAAAAGTTCTCTCAAACTCAAACATGCATTAAATAATGTGATTCCAGAGATGTTTAACAAAAACAGACGGACAGGGTGTTCAAATAGAGCCTGACAAGACACTCAGTTGTGCATTATTGAAGCAGGTTGAGCTTAAATGTGGTGGTTTTGGATAGTTTGCAAATCTCTGTATGTCATTTGAGAGGCGTGAGAAAGAAAGTACACACACCACTTCCATTTCTCTTGATGATGAATTGAGCTATAATGAAGCAATGTCTGTGTATTACCGAGGGGCTGCATTTACAAGACGGAGCGATTTGCTTCCTCAGCCAGACAGCTGAACAAAAACAAACACAAGTAAAATGGTTAAAATATAATTAGTCTTCTTCACCGATTCCACAAATCTCTCACACAAACCCAAACAAACAAACCGGCCTCCATGTACGAACACGTTTGAGGACCCAAAGATAAATACACAGTCCCAAACAGAGTGTGTAAAAGCTTTATTTAGTTTGTCTAAATGTTTATCCGTCTCGACTTGTAACACTCCACGCTTGTTGTGCGGCGATCGAGGGATCACAAAACAAACTCGGGTGGGGATACATCAACACACTCGACATCTGAGTTTCCACTTCTGGCTCGTGGTCAAATCTTCAAAACCTCTCCCAACATTTTTGGGTCTGGGCCGCTCGCCGCTGCAGCATTTGAGGTGAGGCAAGCGCATGACGTACGCCGCTCTGATGGCGCCAAGAAAAACACGACCTCATGACAACAGCAAAACATACAGAGCCCATGCGTGTGCTAAGTGTTTGCTGCTTTCTTAGAGAAGGTTTGCATTTGCTACCAGGTAGAAATAACAACAAACGTATGATTTAAGAAGCTTAATGAAGTCAGAGATGTGTCTGCATACAATACGGGGTAAGGATGTGCATTTTAAGGACAGTAATGTATGTTCAGTACCTCTAAAACAGGGGTCAACAACCTGTAGATCTTTGAGACAATTTGAGTAGATCTTTAAGACTAGATGCTTCACCCTTTATCTGACACAAAGATAGACCTTTTTGCTAATCCATGACTACTCTGCAAAATAAACTTGTCTGACTGGTTTCTAGGGGTGGGAGAAAAAAAATGGATTCATATAAGTATCAGGATTGTTTGTTTGTCGATTTTTAAATCTGACGAGTTTTGTATGTATAAGGCTGCAAACATTGTAAAGTGCTAATGTGATTTTAAATCCACAGAATATTTGTTTTAGTTCCTGCCCTTTATCACGTTTATGGATTGAAGACTACATCTTGTATTGCGAAGTTAGATGATGATCATTAAAATCTGAAGTTTTGTTTGTGGTTCTCAGTGAATTAAGGCAAGTACATCGAGACATCTCAATTAGCATCACAGGAGATCTGCAGCTGAAAAAGGCTGGCGACCTCAGAGATGTTTACAATAAAGTTGGGATGCCAAATAGGTGTAAATATTGCACATTGAAATGGCTCCATGACTAATGGTACGGCCACAGCGGACGCGAATTTGCCTGGACGCACGTCGAGATTACATACAAAGTCAATGCAAACACGCGTCTTGGCGTAAATTCGCCTCGGGCGGTGCGTTGGACGCGTTTGGCGCGGCGTGTCTGGAGCATTGGACGCGGTGCGTTTGAAGCGATGAGGCGTTTGATGCCCCAAACGCCTCGACGCTCGAGTTGAAAATATTGAACTGTCAGAGCCAGTTCGCGTGACGCCAGTTCGCGGCAGCCAATCAGCGATGACATTCAGTCATTGATTTGATGGCGTGTGGCGCTGCCCCTGCTCCGCCAACCCCTCTCAAAGATGGAGGAGAGGTTTATCTGCGCTGTTTGTTATCATCCAGAGCTACACTACTCGGCGTGTGTACTCTACAGAGACCGGGACAAAAAGGAGCAGGCTTGGGTGAAAGTCGCTGAGGAGACAGGTTTTGAAGGTAAGTAAATGTAAATATTAGTTTCCAGCTGGATTTGCCTGCACGGATCATCACTGAGTCTGATTGGCTCCGGCTATCTACTGCGCCTGCGCCAGGACGCGCATCGTCCCTCAGCTTGTCAAAATGTCCAGCGTCCAGCTGCGGGCTGTCAGAGCAGGCTCGCTTAAATTCGAGCGCGTCTAGCAGATTTGTGGAAGGCGGTCTGGAAGAAGAGACCAAGATGCAGAGAGATGAAATAAAATGAATTAAAAAAATAAATATTGAATTAATTGATAAAATACTAAACATTTCTAACCCAAAGAATGTTGTGACTGAACACACTTTTGCAGTGATAATCCATCCATACATTTGTCATCCATACCGCATATCCCTGTGGGTGGGGTACACCCCTGAACTGGACACCAGCCAATCACAGGGCCACATACAGAGACAGACAACCATACTTAAGGGTAGTGCTGAGCATTATTAAGGCCGTGTCCTGCTGCCATTATTTTGCACTGGTGATGCTTATTTTCAATTTAAAACCATTTCAGCATTTTTAGCCTCCTGAGTGGAAAAGCGCCCTCAGCATCAGCTCTTGGTCCTCCTAGTGCACAAAGTTAAAAACAGTTCTGACTTCTAGAGGAGCAGTGCACCTGTCAGTGTCACTTCTACCTCATAGTCTGAAGTTGAGGTCGTGAGTCTTCAGGAAGAAACTGGAGGTGGATCCTTCAGGGATGCATTTCCAGTCTACAGCTGCCGTCAGTGGAGTGACATTACTCTTTGGGTATTTCTTCACGTTTTTAGGTGATATTCCTATGGCTGAAGGAAAATGTGAAGCACAGGGACATATTCAGAGAGGCCTTTTAGGTAGAACCAAGAAAAGCAGAGACAACTCTTGAAACCTAAGCGCTGATGAGGAGGAGTCCAACACAGATGTCTTCCGAAAGGAAAAAAAAGCCAGCTGTGGACACAGGTTCTTAACAACCCTCAAAAGTCAAAATACTGCGTACAACAATATGCATATTCTCCAGAGGAATCTGTTATGATATTCTTTGAAATGTTTTCTTTCTTCAGTCCTTGGCTTTGGTTCATTTAAGGTCTTAACTAAAACATTTTCATTAATGTAATTATAATATTTGTCATAGGAAGAAACTGGAGGTGGATCCTTAGGGTTGACCAGCTAAGAGCTGCTGCCTTAAATGTTTATTCCAACACAAAATGTTCAGTTATTTGGATCATGTCTTCAAGATCTTTTAAATAAAATAATCAAACAATATAATAAATTTAGCAAACCTCAAAATGTAAAGAATGGGCCTGTCACGATAACAAATTTTGCTAGACGGTAATTGTCCCAAAAATTATTTCTCAAAGGATATTATTGTCAATATTATTTTGAAACGTCATTTTTCATTAATGTAATTATAATATTTGTCATGATAAAGTGAGTACACCATATCAAAAGCAATAAACTAATTTCTTAAGATGTTTAACTGTAATTGGAAGGTCAAGATCTTTTAAATAAAATAATCAAACAATATAATAACACACAGAACAATAAAAACAGTAAATAAAATGGAGTTTATATAAAGAATTGCATGTCAATAAAAACAATTATACTAATCAAAAACAATAAAAAATAGACCCTGTCCCTGTAAAGTAAAAAACGAAACTCCAATAAAAACACACAGAACAATAAAAACAGTAAATAAAATGGAGTTTATAAAGTGACAGAATTGTTTGTGACATGTACGTTCTCCTAGTCAGTTCGCACTGTCTGTCAAACGTTTGTAACCATGCTGGCTTTTCAACCATAGTGAAGGGTTGTATTTCTTTTGCAATGTAGCGAATGACACTGTTTGTGAGCGCGCACAATTTTGTGCTATTTCCTCTGCCGACCAAACGCCTCGGTAAGCACTGACTGTGCTGCACCTTCCCTTCTTCGTCGCCACTACTTTCAAACAAATGCGAGATATTGGCTCGTCATATTCATGAGTTCATACCTTGTTCATTCTGTTCAAGACCAAAATATTCCCACACTTGGGCTGTGGCAGCCGACTTAAGAACCATAGCTTTCGTTCCATCATTCACATTTGTGTTTGTTTCCTTGTTTCTCCTCACAATGCTCACTTCAGCTCTCTGTGTGCGTACGCGCGAGCGGCCCTGCCTCCCCCACAAAGATTGTACAAGTGATAGATGCTCACTCTGCTAAATCCGCTATAGAAACGATGCACACCAATGTTGAGAAAGACAAACAGAGTGAGCCATCTTCTCATTCAGCCTCTTTGGTAGAAAGGGAGGAGGAAAATAAAACATGCATGCACGTGTCAATTTATCGAGGCCGGCAAACTTACCAAGGACGTTTTTATTTATTGTGCGGTTAATTGATTTATTGATTATCGTGACAGGCCTAGTAAAGGAATCTATTTCTAGTCATGATTAGCGGAGTATTAGAATATCTTGTTGATTTTTATCACAAATTGAAGTACACGGCATTGTACACCTTTCACGATTTCATTCACCGGAGAATTCAACAACCACGTTTTATTTTCCTGACTCACATTCCTCTGCTCACTTTGAGTATCTTTTATAAATGAAGGCCTCCAATCCTCCCTACAGAAGGACCAAAATGGCAGCCACAACCGCAGCCTGAGCAGCAGAACCCGCACAGCCTTCACACTCTGATCTGGGAGGAAAACAGCCCTTCAAACAAGTAGCCTGTTTGTCAGCCGGAGGGGAGTGCCAGCCACTAGTCCTGCCTTAATATAGTCTTGCTGATCCCTGTGCTGGCTTTTCAACAGCACACACATTCTGGTTCGCAGAAAACCCATGTCAGATGTGACTTATTGGTTCAACATTTGAAATAGAAAGCTGCGGTCGCTCACAGTTTCATAAAGAAAAAACTGGAACTCTTGGGGCCCGTGCTGAGGCGACGCATTAAGTCAAAGCATATTTAGTAGGGTCAGTTTCAGGAAGGGAAAAAGAAATGAATCTCGCAAACAGGAAGAGGCTGAGGATGCAAAAAGGAAAAAAAAAAAATCCCCACAAATGTTCTGAAATACTTCACTGTGAGAGCTGTCAGCAAGGGTTCGGTTCAGAAGTTCACTCTCTGAAATCTTCCCCTGGGCTGAGAATCATTAGAAAACTGCAGCAGACAGCCTGTGGAACAATGGATTTCATCGCGTATACGCTTGACAATTATGAGAGAAAATTGTTGTTTTTGGCGAAGGAGGGTATTGAGCAAAATGCCACGTCGAAGCCTCATGGGGAACTTTATGTTCTTTCTCATGCATGTGGTGTTCTGCATAACGTTAAAGGCCCATATGGCTGCATGAGCCAAAAGCACTCCCCTGAATGATTATGAGTGCATAATAAAATGTGTAGAGGTAGAAAACTTTAGCATTGAGCTTGAAAAGGGCCTGTGGTTCTTTTCAGATGAGAATAATCAGGGTCATTAGCTTGGATAACTGATTTGATTCTCTTACAATCTGAGTCCTCATCAATACTTTTTAATCCATCAAATGGTTTTTCCTGAAGTTATGCTTGGACACATGAAGGACATTTCGTCTATTTAAAGGTCCCATGTCCTGCAAATTGAACTTTCTTTACTTTAAATTATGTTAGAAAAAGTTTGTGAAGCAGAAAAATAGGACAACTTTTACTAGGCATGCGCTCAAAATATTGATGAGGCAATTTATCATCATGCACTCCATGGGGAAATAACTGCAAGGCTCTGATTGGCTGATTGGCCTCATTCAAATGTGGCATGCAAAATATTTGATCAGCCACTTTCCAGCTTTTCTTGAAAGTTCTTCACCTTCCCTGTCACTTTCTATACGTAGTTGCTAAAATGGACTTGAAATGTATCACATGGAAATGTGAAAAAGTCCATCTGAAGCACTAAGACTGCTTTATGGTTTGTTTGTTTAATGCATCTCAGCTGATCTCGAAACTGGCATATTCCAAGTTGCAAATTAGATTACTTTTACTACTACTTATAGTCTTGGAATAATGTTTTAAAACCCATATGAAACTAATACTGCACATTTTTATGTCTGGCAATGTGAGGTACTTTCCATTCCTTCTTCCCAGTTCCGATGTAAAAGGTATCTACAGGACTCAATATATGTAACAATGAGCTCAATGGTTATTGATTTTTGGGTGTTAGAACATGAAACAAAGTCCTTATGGAGATCTTGAGCTCCAGCCATAAACACCAGAGGGTAAACTGCAGTCTGTCTTTATCTTTCGGGTCTTTCGATAATATTTGCCTGTAGAGCGTCATTCTTTCCAACAATAAAACACTCTTGGTCCCTATCAAAAGGTCCCTCTGCGTCACAAAAACTGCTCTTCACAATCTTCTGTTTGACTCTTTTCGTTAACTGTACCCGTCCTGACTGCGTGTTCCTTCTCGCAGCGTCGTGTGTGGTATCGGTTTACATTCCCTTATCATATTGAGAACACAGACATATATATTTAGTCGAAGGCTGTATTTCCATTACATTAGCAGAAAACAAACCAGCCCCGGAGAAGAAGCAGACCCCCTCGCTGAGCGTATCTCCCGCCTGTACAGTTTGGTCTCACAGCATTTCGGTGGCTGGCTGCACATCTGTTTCTGCTGCTCCAAAAACTGTTTGTTTGTCTTAACAATTACGCCCTGATGTTTCTCATTTCATTTCTTAAATCTCTCGAAAGTCATTATCCCGTTTCAGGTCCTTCAAGGCTCTGAATTTTTAGAAACTCAATCTGACCATCTGTTGAAAGCTGCCGTACACATCGGGCTGCGCTCAGCCCACCTTTGACATTTTGGAGGCTGGCTGGCTGCGGAGGAAGCATCTGTTTCTGCTGCTCCAAAAACTGTTTGTTTGTCTTAAATACACGCCCTGATGTTTCTCATATTTCATTTCTTAAATCCTGCTGGAGTAACATGCTTGCATAGTAAAGCGAGTCAGCGCCGGGCTGTTTGGATCATCTGTCAGAGGAGGAGGAGGAGGAGGGTATGGAAGAAAGCGGGAGGGGAAAGAGGGGAGGGGGTCCCACTGGGAAGCACATGGGTTGAGTAGTTAAAATAATGACAGTGTGAGCGCAGAGCAGATAAGAAGTGCTGCTAATGACAGCTTTACATAAACACATGTGACACCTTCAGCTACTGCCTTCACGGCTACTTCAACATGGCTTCAGTTTCTCCAGATCCACTCCAGGGTTTGGATCTTTCATTAAAAAATGTGGCTAAAATGTTTGTTTTCAGTACAAATTGAGACAACAACTCACTAAAAATAAATCCTTGATAGTAAAAAACATTATTATGTTTGCTTATTCTCCCTCACCAGACA
Organism: Scarus forsteni; assembly: GCA_036419115.1. Classification (NCBI taxonomy): domain Eukaryota; kingdom Metazoa; phylum Chordata; class Actinopteri; order Labriformes; family Labridae; genus Scarus; species Scarus forsteni. The sequence goes on from JAZDUH010000198.1 coordinate 13,398,534, forward strand.
AAAGGAGAGTCAAATGTTAATGATGAGTTGTTTGACTTTCAATATTCATAACAAATCAGTAGTTTTGAGTAGAAATACGTCTGTTTTTCTAACAATATCACAAAGGAATACCAGCCATTCATTCCTTAACACCTTGTTTCCACTGATGTATGTTACAGGTGACTGTATAAAGATGATGCCCCTTAAGGTCCAACACAACAAAGTGCATCTCTTAACACCTGAATTAAAGCCTAATGAGATCCACCTGTAGCTGAAGGAAGCTTTTCCACATATCACCGCTTCAGATAAGAACACTTCTTCCTCATTTTGTCTCTGTACATTAACAGAGACAAAATGAGGATTTGTTTTGCATGGCAGCAACTAAATAAAGAAGTTAGCCTATCAGAAATGTAGCATGTTACTGTACGTAAGGTATTTCATAATAAAGATATATTTATGGTAAGAGAGGTTTATTTTTTTAACCAAAGGAGCTAAGCTTGCACAGAACATGTCCAGTGAATCCTAAATGAAGGAACTTATGTTTGAATGTAGACTTAAGCAGTAGAAACAAGGCATAGTCTTAAATTTCTTTTATTAAAGAGGCTTAAATCAACAGAATATGGTTTGCTTGATTTAAAAATATGGCCCAATAATGTGTTTTTTTACAGAGAGCAGGTTAAACTGGGTGATGACCAAAATTGTGAACTGAAACTGGACTTTTGTTGGACATAAATGACTGAAATGTGACCTCAGTTATTAACATTTCCTGACAGTATCTAAGCATTTATTAACTGAAACATGCTTCTGCAGTTGTTTCCTTCTGAAATTATTTTAACAGTTACAGGCTGAAAATGACCTTAATGTGACTACAAACATTCTTCATTTAGTGTAGTCAACTCACAGGGGACTCAAGCAGGGTTCCCACTCTTTTCTAGAAATCATTTTCCAGGACTTTTCCAGGATATTTTCCAGGACTTTTTCCAGCATCACACAACCAACTGAAGTTACGTTGTTGCTGTGGGCAGTTTTCAATTCTAGTTAGCCTTCTTAAAAACAAGACTAGAGGTTGATGAACTATATCTCTAGCTATTGGTCATATTAATCTTATAATTTCTTTGTTTCTAACTCTCCAGCACGAACATTGTCTGTTAGCTATTATAAATAACTATTATAAATTTATAGTTGTACGTATTTTTTTAATCTATATTTACTCTGCTTTTTTATGAATAGGTTTTGTTGATTTAGCCTACATTTTATTTTGTCCTTTTTTTATTATTTCTTTTTGTCCCCATTGTTTTAAGTTTTTATATTTTATGCTTTAACTTGCATTATTTTACCAACTCACATTTTCTGGCTACATGTACATTAGTTACATAGCACATTTTTACTTCATTTCCTATGTGACAAGCTAGAAGAAAGACAAATAATTTTCTAGGACAATTTAAGCTTTTCCAGGACATTTCACTTTTTCATTTTCCATATGTTTTCCATGACTGGAAAATTGGGCAATCATTTTCCAGGTTTTCCAGGTATTCCAGGACTCGTGGGAACCCTGTCAAGCTTTAGAGGGCACTTATGAACAAAATCTGACTAAAACATACTCATGTTTTCATCAAGGATGAAGATTTTTGTGGAACTGAACCCATCATCTTTTATTTTAATAAACTAAAACTAGACTAAAGGTTTAGAAAGTTAAAATTACTTAACTTAAATGTGTCTAACTTTAAAACTAAATATTAAGACTAAATCTTATAAACCTGCCAGTTTTCCTTGTGAATCAATTAAGGAGGGAATCGAGGGGTAAAAAGGATTTTTTTTCCTGATGCAGCTGCAGGGCTCATTCATCCACCCAGCAGTCACAAGAACTCAGACTCCATCTCTGACCTGCCCATCTTTGCCGCTGACCCCCTGCTCATGGCTGCTGGGTGTTGTCAATCAGCACCCTCGGGCTCCTTGAAACACGGGGGCTCTTTGGCACGCTGCCCGAGCCGCCCCTCTGTCCGTTCTAATGAGGCTGAGCCCCGACTCCGTCCTTGACAAATGGAAGCTGAAGCTGGCGGAGTTAAGGGCAGAATAAAAAACGCAGGAGTATGACTCAACCGCTGAGCAATGAGAGAAAGAGGAGTGCTGCGTGTCAAGAGTTCAAAACACACCAGGTTTTAGTGTGGGGATCGATGCTCGGGGGGTCAAACGTCAACCAAACAACAGTCACTGATTTCTACTTTATTAAACTAAGACGCTGAAATGGATTAGCCAGCAGAGATTTAGAAAATGAGCAAAGCTTAATTTCAACTGTCAAAATATTGTGATTAAAGTGACAAATAACGTGTCAGTTTCGATTAAGTTTGTTATTCGGCGTTCTCTTAGCCAGAGGTGGATCTTTAAGGAAATTTATTTGATAGATCTAGATGTGAAAATATAGAAATAACTTCATGACATTTTGATTTAGGTCTTTAATTCTCTTAAGCTCACTTTTGGGACTAATGTGGAGGTTTTACTGCCAAACTATACGCCCTTTAAATCAGCACAACATGGAAGATGCCCAAAATATACTCAAGTCATACTTGGAAACACACTCTCTCATATATTCATGCTTCAGAGAAACTAAATACTTCTACACTAATGAATTCTTGTTGTGAGTTGAGTTGACTTTTGTTTCTTGGATTAGCAAAACATTGAAACTGATTAACTACAAGTCTTTAAAGTCCCAAAAGCATCTTCTTAAATTTTAGAAATAAGAAACTAGGCCTACAAAATGGATAGAGCAATATATCGCCAGATACTCCTTGACAGTGTTTGTTGTCATATGCATTTTACAGAGTAGATATGACTCCAAGTGCCCTCAAACAGCTGTAAAATACACTTGGGAAACATGGATCAAAATGTGGCAGTGCAAGCCAAACTACACGACACACTTGTGACACTGACTTTAAAAAAAAAGAATTAAAAAGCAACACAGTACAGTGTTTTTGGCTGGAAACAGTTCAACTTTTGGAACAGCGCTGTGCTAATAAATGTCATTTTTCCTTCTTTGACCAGTCAAAATAAAGAAGGGACAGATAGTTTGATATGAGAAAGGGCGGAGGAAACAGTTATCCGACTCGTCTTTGCCAGGTAAATATTTCAATGCCATGAATATTTTGCTTTATTTTCATGTTTTTAGGTAATATTTTCACCACAAGATGGACCGTTCAATAAATATCGCAAGTCTTTCTGGGCAACAGCCCATAGAAAGTGTTTGGGGATGGGCAGAATCTTTTAAAAGCATTAATCACTTTCATCACAGGCCAATCCGATAATGTAGAAGGAGGGCACTACTGCCCCAGTGTAACTTACAAACCAAAAGAAACTACAAAGCATGAACTCTTGCCAAAACATGTTGGAAATGGGGCAAAAACTTCCTGCTATGAAGCGTTTTCGCTGTTGATCCATCTCTCTGAATCAGTTAGCATCTATGCTAATCTCTGTATAAGAAGTCACTTCCTGCTGTTGTCTTGCTCCTCTTCCTGCTCTAAAGGTCTCTGATTGGGCCGTCCCCATCGGGCCAATCACAATCATTGTAAATTGATGCTTGGCATGATGGATCTGCCTGATTAGAATCAAGCAAATCTGCTGTGCAAGGTTGAACAGTTTCAAGAATAAGGCAAATATTAAGAGTACAGGGCAACGTGAAAACCGCCTCTTAGATACTATCAAAGTAAGTAGTGGTCATTATTTGTTACCCACATTAAAAGCTTAAAACTAAGGGGTTGTGAACACAGGCCATAAATGAAGTATTTTTTTCCTAGTTCAAGGTAAGGTGTTTACAACCCTTCAACACCTCACTTCCTGTTTCTACCTCTGCATAACCACGGAAACCCAAGTGTTCCCTCATCTGCTACTATTCAGCAATCATTCTGTCATTATTGGAGCGATCTTGGTTGTGTGATTGTAATTCAGCATCAGAGAAATCAGGGGAGCCATTATGAGAGCGGGGCCGCGATCATTACACATGCTTACATTCAAATTGCCCACTTAACATAGTTCTCCTACAGCAACATGTGTTTATCATTAGCCCGCACGCTAATGGCTCAAACATTATTCCTGCTCGCTTAATGGCATACTTGTGCTTTGTGCGGGTCCGTCTGATAAGGGCCCGGCCACTAATGGTTTATTAATTTCCCTACGAGACTGAAAAAGAGGCTGTGAGAAGAAACTAAATGACTGTGAGGCTCTGTCGTTGTCTGATTCAATCACGTATTTACCCACGAAACAACAACACAGGCTCACTAAAAATACTCCTCAGGTCCTTAATGGTTATGTCGCCCGGATTGTTCTGTCTAATGTGTTCTCCTTAGAAGTGAAGTCTTTACTCTTCACGTTTGATAAAATGAAGCCATGTTTGCATGTTTCCAGCAGTTTTGTCAAAGACTGCAGACAATCCACTTTAAATCAGAGATAGAGGAAGGCAGGAGATGCACTATATTACTGGCACAAAATCAGGAATCAGCAGACTATAACGTAGAAAATAAATACTGTAGCAGCTGGTAGGACACATTTGTCTGATATTTATAGCTGAATACAAAGTGCATGTCCATAAATCAAGTGTACAAATGTACCATAATGCTATCGCTCATTCTGAATCATTATTTTCATGATGACTTCTGCTCTTTTTCATCATCAATCCTGCAACTTCAGAGGGAGTTTAAAGGGCCTCAGTTTTAGGTCAAAGCTAAATTTGCTTTATTTTTCCTTTTAAGAAGGGTGTGTTTTTTCTATGTGCTAATTGAGAGCTTAGTCGGGGTTGTTCATGGTAACAACCCTCTAAATATGTTTCATAAATGCAAAAAATTGTACTTTAAAGGCTTTTCCTTAAAGAGGGGGTAGCATATTTTTAGTTGGTGCACTCCAGGGCTCACATTGTATAAAATATTGTTTGAAGCACTCAAAAATGGCTTTGTTTACCTTATAAAAATATATCTGTCATATCGCCCACAGCTCTGATGTCCAAATTATGGCCTAAAGGACGATTGCAGCCCATGGCTCAATTTTATTCCACCTGAAGCAACATGTCTGAAATATTGAGGTAACTGTGTTTTAGCATCGTGTTACTCATTTTTTGAGCTTCTGTCTTAAATTAAAGTCACATCTATAAAGTATATAACACTAATTAATTACTAAAGGTGTAACGGTACATGTATCTCTATGGAACCGCTCGAAACGGACATTTGGTTCGGTACAGTGCTGTATTCGAATTGTACAACACCAACCTGCAAATGGGACTAGAGATAGAAATTAGCCACACAGCTATAATCTCACGTCTACATTTATATATTAATTAACATGCATTGTCCCATCTTTTTAAAAATAAACAAATCTACAAATTTATTTTATTTAACTTATTAGTATTACCAAGCAGCACATTGAATATATTTTGGTTTTAAGTTTGCATAATGACAAATTTTTGGTTTAATAAACGTGCTAAACAAGTAAAAGGTTTTGCGTTGTTCCCATACTGTACCGAAACGTGACCCCGAAACCGAGGTACATACAGAACTGTCATTTTTGTGTACTGTTACACCTCTACTAATTACCCATCAAAGTTTGCCTGCCTCACACAGTTTGCTCTTGTTTTGTATCTGAATGCTGCATGGACAATGCTCTGATCCTGACCAGGACGAACCGGGCCTCGAGAAATTTGATTGGCCGCACTTAACTTTAAAACATGTACTCCACATTCAAAGGTGTATTTCAAAATTTCCAGGCCATCTTACGTTTTTCTGTATGCGTCCCTTAACAGATGCAGTTTGGACACTTTGAGCAACACTGATGGCAGTGGTGCAGCGGGTAGTTCCGCATCAACGCCCTGCTTTCTCAGTGCAGTCTGCATGTTCCTCCTGTGCACCTGTTTTCTCCAAGTACTCTCCTCCAATAGACCAAAAACATGCCTGTTCGGTGAATCGGTGACTCTAACTAGGCAAATGTGTGTGTGTGTGAATGGTTGTCTGTCTCTTAATGCGAGTTCTGTGATTGATTGCTGGTCAGTGTGAGGTGTATCCTACCTCTTGCTCAAACACAGCCTGGATAAGCTGTCAAAACAACCCAGAAATTGTTTATATTGCATCAATATCGACTGGAATTAGTGGAAATATCAGCACATGAGCAAAAGCCCAGAATGATCCATCCCTCATCTTCATCAAAAATGCTCACTCCAGTTGCCACGACTCAAAAACGACTAAAGTTTGAGCTGTCATCCTCGAAGTTCCTGATGTGCAGCGGTGCAGATCTCAACAAAGGAAGAGTGGAGTGCGATAAGCTCAGACACACACTCACAAACTCACACGCGGGCTCTTCAAATCAGGAAATCCTGGCATATCAGACATCATCAGCGGTGATCTAACAAGGCATTAAAAGTCAAAGTGTCCAAAAAGAAGAAGTTATCACAACACTAATCAGGAAGACGTCCCTCCTCAGTTTGGTACCTGCAGCTCGCACACACACAGTAAATCTGTCTCAGCTTGTGTCAAAGCTCAGGCGATATTAAAAAGCACTGAAAGGATCTGAAAGGCATCGGAAGTGTCTTCTTGTCCCCCACCGACACAACAATGCCGGGCCGCTGTTTGAACTTGAAAGTGTTTTCTGTGGGAGCAGCCGTGTGTGTCCCTCTGACTGGATGTCATGCTTTGGAGAGGGATTCAGGACTTTGTTCCTGATAACTTTGGAGTGTTTGGTGTTGTGAGGGTCGCCCGTATGTAACAAAAGTCCCCGTGAGGCTCTGATAATGGGGGTGAAGAGCACACAGAGGAAATTACACCAGGAGCTCGTCCCTGCACGGGATCATTACGATCACTTTTAGTCCGGGAGCTTTTCTTTTATCAGTGGTGCAGCCTGAGGAACCAACTCAACATTCTGAATGAAAACCTGTGACCCACAGCTCTGGAAATATTCATCAATCATTTATTTATAGGAAATGATGTTGCATGGGCCTCTACTGGATCAAAAAATACTCAAAAAATAAAATCAAATCTGAACAAACATGTCTGATAACAAAAGCCTGAAGATCATTTCTGACTGTAAAAAAACAAAAACATGAACGCTGATTAAAAAGATCATTCTGCCTATCTGATAAATGTCAGATTCATCACTTTTAAATCTCCAGTTTTTGACTGTTTCATCAAGGAATGTCCACAAATTCTGAAAACGACTCCTTTCTCATTATTTTATATTTTTAGGTCATCATTCTCATCACTTTTACCTCAGAATAATTACTTTTTAATCTCACATTTTTGATTGTTTTTTTTCTTCTTATCTTATAATATTGCCATTTAAGCCTTAAAATCTCTCTTCATATCTCAGCATTACTTTTTAACCCAATTAATTTTGAAGTCAATATCTGACCTATTTTCCCCCATTCAGACTTCATGTCACATAAAGTCATCATTTTATCTTAAAATTAGATGTTTTATCCCATAATCATTCTTTACAGCTCATGGTTTAAATTCTTATCTCATTATTTCACATTTAAATGCCATCATTTTAACTTTTTTATCCAGCAGTATTATTGTGAAGTTTCTGTCCCTAAATGATACATTTTTATGCAAAAATGTCTATAATTAGATTCTATAAAAATGTCTCACGTGTTCCAAAATATTGACTTTTGCACTAAGATCTACTTTTTGTTTTGTGATTCATTTTCGTTCATCTTAAATTTTACTTACATTTCATCAAATTCTATCGACTGATTATGAGGTTTTACCTCAAACATTAAAATTAACTTATGACTTATCAAATCACTTTCTGACTGTTAAGGTTGTAACAGGACCTTTTTATCAAATAATCTGAACCTTTTATATCAAATTTTAATTTGTCTCTCATGATTTTGATTCATTGTCTCAGGATTGAAACTTTTAATCCATTACCACAGTTAAAGATTTAGAAGTGCTTATCTTTAAAACATATTACTTTAAGGGGTGTACATGTGTGCATGATTCTACTTTACACCATGATTTACCTCTTTTCAAGAGATCTTGAAAAATAATTTTTATTACATTTAGGAAAATAGATGAATTAGTGTAGCCCTTAAGAAAAAAACACCTGTGTATATGTTTATGGTGTCTGCGCAGTGAAGACTTTTTACTCATTATTCTCTCATGACCCACTAAAATCTGCTCTATGACCTGATATTGGGCCCCAGACCCACCATTTGAAAACCACTGTCCAAAACATTTACAACAGAGGCACTTAAAAACAGCACATGGGGTACACAGCAAACTAAAAAAAAGAATAAAGTACTAATTTAAAATGGATTAAAATTCTCATATTGTCACAAAAACAGCATTTTGTCTAAAAAAATATTTATTCTTAAATTCCTTTTAGGAAAAGCCAATAAATCAAAAACTAGAGAAGTTTGATTTGTCATCCTTGAAGTTCCTGATGTGCAGCAGAGCGGATCACAACACAGAAGACTTTGGCGAGATAAGCTCAGACACACTTACACACTCACTCCTGAGCACCTTCACAGGTAAATCAAACATTTCTGTGACAGACAGAAATACTGAAAAAAGCACAAACAGGAAAAGAAGAAAAGTTTGTTGAAGATCTTCATCAGTTTGTTTTCATCTCTGTAACTTTGCTGAGCTCTTACAGACGATCCCTGACTCACAGTATGTTCAGTATTTGTGCTTCACTCATAAATCTGAGACAAACAGTCGGTAAAAATCTCAGCTGAGCAGGTAAGAAGCTGCTTTTCTGCTTTTCAGAGCTAACGTGGATTTACCAACCCTGCTTTTATGACACCCTGGGGGGATTGATCTAAAACAATAGAGGCCCTCTGTCTTTGCAGAGAGAGGGGAAAAGAAACTTTCTCAAATATTAGTTTAAGCTACCATGTTCCTGCGCAGCGGCGACTGTGGCGTCATAAAAACTCAACTTTAGCACAAACTCCTGTTCGGATCATTTTCACCTTTTATGACGGTGACAGCCGTGTGTCACAGGACGGACATATTTACCGTTTCTAAAAATGTTCTTTCATCTTTCAGAGCTGGAAAAAGACGGCCACGGGCCATCTGTTTTCAACCGGGACGATCGGGAGGGGGGAGAGTTTACCAAACAAATATTTATGCCTGCTCTGGAGTCTCCTTCAGCCTGGAGACAGCAGAGAGGAGCTGGAGCAGGAGGCACAAACATGACACAGAGAGTTTCTTGATTGTTTGGCTGTTGTCTGAAAATATGACGTGGTTTGAACTGCTCTTCAGAACAACATAAGGGACTTCTTTAGTGACCAAGCAGACAGAAATCAAAGAGACTAAGACAGAAGTCAGCAAAGTTAGAAGTCCTAAACTACCTCTAAATCCTTTTTAAATCGATAATGTGACAGAAATTAGATATAATGGAAAGAAGGAGGACAGAAAGTAGAAAATGCATAATCCAGGATCTTAGTGAGTTTTATACATGCAGTAATAGAGACGGCCCTTAATGTGGACAATAAGCAGGCGCTACAGTAATGAATGGGCCTCCTATTGTAATGAGGTGGGGCGAACAGAAAAGGACGTGTGGAGTAAAAAAACAGAAAATAATGATAATATCCAACTGTGGACAGTTTTCAAAAAATACTAAAAGTGATCAAACTTAACACTATCATTATTGTTTACACTGCAGGTATGATGAGAGCAGCTTATAGATCTTATATATTTCCAAACTCACTTAAACACATTTATAACAATCACACTTATTTGGCTTGTGAACAAAATACACTGAGATATACCTGTAACTCTTGTTAAGAGTATTTGTGTTTCAAACTGACATGAAATATGACAAGCACTTACATATACTGCTAACTTATTGTCCTGCCATTGATAATACATAAATAATTCATATTACTATGTGCAGAGTACAAACTTAACAGTAGGATTGAAAACAAACTTTATACTATCTAATTAATTATTCCTATATGTCTTAGTTTGTTAGTGTTATTGTCTTTAAAGCATCATTTTTATACATGCATATGTGCTTGTTCAGGTATTCTACATGTACAATTGTATACATATGTGTTTTTATATGTGCATTCATATTTAAACATGTTTAAATATGTAGGTTAGTATATGTCTATGTATGCACAGAGCTGAAACATGCTTTAGGGAGAGTCTTGTGTTAATCTATATACATTTATCTTCTGCATGACTTTTCAGAATGTCTGTCTTGCCTCATTCCTGAAAAACTCCAATTAAGAGGATTTAAACGATATATATTCTGCCCATTGATATGACCGATATATCGACGAAAACGTACATATCTGCTGACAAACGTCTTCATCAGCCAATGTCGATATCCTGACTATTATATCCCACAGCTTTCATTCAAACAAACCTCAACCTCAGGAGGAAGTGTTAAGTGAAATGTTTGTTATTAAGAGTCAAAGTTGTGAATTATTAGGTTATGTTGTAAATCTCAGATCAATGCTACAAAGTAGATCAGGCAGGCAGCCTGAGGGCCAAATTCTACCACCTTCTGTCAAACTGTTTAATCAATACTTTCAAAATATGAAGGAAAGACAACAAAACCTGCAAAGAACTAACTTCACATGAGATGTAAACACAACGCAGGCACAAACCCCATACCTGAGTTAGAAAGAGCTGTGAGTGCTTCTTATAATGTTCTTGCTTTGTTCTGATAATGTGCTAAACACCTATTAAGTTACTCCTTTAAAAACACACTAAACATATTGAAATTACAGTTAGTAATAGAAAAATGTCTGAATAATCTTGGATTACTGGCAAGAAATGGGTAAGTGTAGTTGACTGTGATTGAATCTCTTTAACTGTCATGAAGCTTCTCCAACTGCATATGAGATTAAATACATATATGAGGCTTTACTTTACAAATACAGTGTAAAAAGAAGGTTAAAGTTAGTTTATTAGTTTGAGAATGTTTGACAAACTATTGAGATTATATCAAGTGTTTGCTTTGAGGTTTAATTTGTATTTTGTGCATATTATTGAAATGTTATGGTTATTTTCTTCATATTGTTAATTTTATTTTCTGCACATTACATTGGTTAACATGCGCTTCATGGAGGATATTGACTTCACAGGACTTAAAATATAAATATCATAGAAGGAATTATGATTAAAATGGTATATTTGTTCTTTCTTGCTCATTCTACTTTGTTTGTCTTTTTAGAGTCTGCAATAATTAGCAGTGATACACACAATCAATGAGTCCTCCTTGGTGAGCAATGTTGCCCATCCCTAAGGTAGCTTGTCAAATAAAGTGTAAAAACACTGATAAAACTTTATGGTCTTGAATGAATCTGTGAACACGGGCGCCCCCGTTTCGCAGCGCTGTTCTCTCCACTTTTACCTCCACACAAACTCAACCAAACGCTCGTTTGTTGGAGAAACTCCACAAACCGACAAAGTTGGCCGCTTTACGCGTCACTTTTCCGCCTCTAAAGCAGCCGAGCTGGCCTGGCGTCCACACCGAAGCCTCCCCGGACCCGCTCCCAGCTCCCAGCCAGCCGAACCAGGCAGCCGGGTCTCCCTCTGCCTCCCCTCCGAGCCTCCTTACCTCTCTTCCAGGAGGGCGAAAGCTGCGAGCCGTCGGCTGAATCAGCACCAAGACGCATTCTCCTGCAGGCAAATCCGTACGGGGCCCTCCATTAGAGCCGGGCTCAAAGTGCGAGGCGACGGCAGGAACATGAACTCGGAGTAGAGGGGGCTGCGGGGAGTTTTCAAAGCCGAGCGGAGAGGCGCAGACTCCGGGGCCAAGGTGCGACAACTCCCCCTGGTCTGCGCGCAGAAGCGGAGGTGGACAACTTTTCGGTCCTGGTGTGCTGGGTGAAAAGTCCCGGTTTGTTGCGCTCCCTCTCTCTCCCTTCCTCTCTCTCTAGTCTCGGTGTTTGTGCGTAACCCGTTATTGTAACTTCTTCTCCGTGCGCTGCCTCCTCCACACACGCATCTCTGAAGCCAGTGTCGAGTTGCTCAGCAAATCATGGCAGCGGCGGAGCTGGTCGTCAAAGCAGGAATGTCCCAGCCCCACAGCTCAATACGGCTCCTGGAGAGGGGAGAGAGGGAGGGAGAGAGGGGAGGTGTTACCCATATAGACTGTGCATTAACAACTTTTACAGAGAGAGAGAGAGAACTTCCTCCTTTCTCTTCTGCGCAAACTCACCTGAGGAACAATCGGGATGTAAAGGTGGACTCACCTGAACGCCCCTCAGACCTCAGGATTAAATCACAGCGGCCTGAGGGAAGGTTTATTACAGGATACGCAAACAAGACTCTTCCTCATTTTCTTTACTAATTTTCTTTAGAATTAACTTGTCAAAGGTTCTCACTTATGCAGAACACATGGGGCAACAATCAATATCATTCACATAAATATAAAATATTTAAAATGTTCATCTATAGATATAAAAAACAATGGTGCTTGATGAGTCAATTCAGAATAAAGGACAACCAAAACATTTATTAAAAAAAATACATTATTAAAAAAGATGACAGTTCATTTTTGTCACCTTCATCCTGCCTGGAAATCATATTTTGCTGAATATTATTAACATTATTACATGTTTTACAAAGGGATGCACAATATTTTAGGTACAATATCAGTTTTGGCAAATAAAATGGTCAATGTTGGTATTAACCTGGCACACCAGGTCTGGTAAAGAGCCCATAGAAAGTATTTGGGGAATGGGAAGAACCTTTCAGAAGCAAATCCAGCAAATCCGGATTGGACAATTGACCGGTCAGTAACTTTTAGTAAGTAGGTGATACTGCTGCGGTGTAAATTACAAACTGAAAGTGACTCGATAGAACAAACTCTCATGTTTATATTTTTGGGCAAAATCTTTTCTATGAGGAAATGCTTTGAGGGTTGTTTGTTGTTTTCTAAGCTGTTAGCATCTATGCTAATCTTATTGTCTTCCTTGTATCCTCCAACTCTTCCTGCTCTTAAGGCCTCTGATTGGGCCATCCCACTTTGGGCCGCTCACAATGTTTGTAGACTGGAGCTTGGCAAGATGGATCTGATTACAGACATTGAATTAAGCTGAACCAGATGCACTGCAAGGTTATATCAGTACATGCAGGTATGTTCATTTCTGCCGACATTGACAGCTTAAATTATTGGCTGTATTTATCTATCAGGCTTCAAGGCCGCAACATTTGTTTGATAAAAAGAAAAATTTAGGTGCATGTAAATGAAATATATATTCCGAAAAGTTTCAGCAAGTCTTAAATGTCCTTTTAAAGTAAGTGACTTCTTTTTTCAAATAACGAGAATGAATATGCTGGTTTAGTCCGCTTTTCTAAATGTGAATATACTGAGACTGACCCTTTTCCCAAAAACAAAGTCAACTGGTTTTTGACATAATCTGTAAACAAATTGGATGAAGCCACGTGACATCCACCATTTGAATATTACAGGAGTCCTGGAAATGCGCTTGATGCCCTCTAATGGACGCTGCCATTCTGCACATCATCTCAAGCATCTCACAGAATGAGAGGCCGAGCTGAGGCGGGATTTAAGGCCGGCCGACTAATAGTGGCGCCTTTTCCAACATCAGAAATCCTCACAAAATCCTGATAAAAAGAAAACCAGCAATATATGAATATTTGCAGGAAAGATGTAACCTTGCTGGACCTTACCCGACACACCACAACCCAATCAGAGTCCTTCAGAGCAGGAAGAGGAACAAGCTACTAGCAGGACGACAGCAGGAAGTGACTGCTCGTACAGGGATTAGCATAGATGCCAACAGCTTCAGTAGCAGTTTTATCAGGTTGCGACTGCATTTCTTTATTAAATGAAAAACAAATATCAACACCACACACTTCTCTGTAGTAAGGATATTTTTGCTCCACTTCTGACATGTTTTGATGAGTTTGCTTAACCAAGTGGTTAACGATCTGTAGCGAAGTAGCTATTAGGCCTGTGCTCAAAATATCGATACAGCAATATATTGTCACTCACTCCTGAGGGATTTGTGTATCGATACTGATTTTACTGAATTGATATGGCCTCAATATTTGACAGCTGTTGTCAATACACTTTGCGTAATGTTCACAATGGCACAGTTCAAAGTAGAAGCCAAACTAAATTTGAAGTTAGGCGTACCATCTTTGAGGACCAGAATTTAAGTTTCTTAAGTTGTAGAATCATATAAAAGTCATCCTTGCTCTTTTTCTTCATGTAAGAAAAATAAAGCTTGTCAGGAATTCTTATAAAAGCGCATTCAATGTTCACAATTTATGTGTATCGTGGATTTGGTATCGGTGTAGGGTATCGCCAGGTTGCTGAAAATACCCAGCCAAGGAAGCTAAATGATCTGATTGGCCTGTAATATATGTTTATTGACAGAACAATCGTCCAATAACCTGCCGGACATGCTTCTGAAAGATGGACTAGTGAAGTACAGTATAGTTAGGAAAGTTGCAGTGATTTGACAAATTTGCATGGCCACAGTGAAGCTGCAAGAATGCCAAAGACGAGGAACATCCTAAGCCCTCAACAATTTCATGAATAGAAAAAAGCAGTGGAAATGATTGACAAATCAGTTTAAGTAAGACAGCAGATATGGCCTTCAATGATAGATACATTGTGTCCCAAATCTCATACTTTAATATTCAATGCTTAAATTTCAACCAAAATGAAAAAAGTGTGGAAAGTTTGGCAAAATTAGTATGCAAAAGTCACTGGATGACATACTCAAATTTGTCAAGATTTTGAGTATGTAACTCTGGACACTCACCGTACTCATTTCTCCATCAACAGTGGAGGCAGAGAGCTGTGGCGCTGATGTCTCAACAGTGATGTGGCTGTGCTATATGAATGTAAGTTAGAAATGTTCTGTTTTACACATGTTTTAGCCAAGCATCACCAGCTGTTGTGGTTTTGAGTATACTTGCAGTGTTGATTTTTGGTTTGTTTTTATTGTGGACGGCATCAAGAATGCTAATGCTAGTTGGCTGAGTGCATCGCGTGGCAGTATGAGATTTGAGACAACACAACACTCTCAAAATTCACGTACTGAGCCAGTAAGTACACAGTATGCTTAGTATACTCGATTTTAACGTTTTAAGTATTGAGAATGAAAATATGCGAGTAGGGACACATTGATGGTTCGGCAAATTTTGCAAGAAAATTTGAACATGGCAAAAATGTGCTACAGTCATCTCAAAACTTCTGATAGGACAGAACAGCCCCTTCAGAAACAGGGACAGATCTCCCTCTCAGCTTCATACCAACACAACCTCAGAGTCATAAAGCCAGTTCCTGCTCTCTGCCTTGGACTACACTGTGCCTTGTAGATGAAACTGACTCACTGGGTCCATTGAACAGAATCAAATTATGTCTGAGGGGGATGTTTAAGCAGCTAACAGCTAGGCCTCATTTCTGGCATCAGACCTGCTGGTTGGATGGTCTGCACGCCGGTTGGCTGCAGTTACTTCCTCATCAGGACAGAGGGGAGGGGCAGACGCTGCAAACAGTCATCTGTTGTGCGTATGTCTGTGAGTAAACAGCCTAATCATCTTTCAGGCAGTAATTATGTGCTCCAACGTCGGCCGGGTGGAGGCAGCAGCGGCGGCGGCGGCGGTGGGCCCACCCTGCTTCAGACAGCAGGTGCAGCTCAGCGTCTGACAGCTGACTGCGATGGAAGGTGTGATCCAATCCTCCCAAGGCTGGGTCGACTCAGAGCCGGTCTTCAGACAGTTGGGGCCAAAACCAACAGAGCAGCCAACCTCTGACACAGGAGGAGAGGAAAACAACATGGAGGAGGCGGAGAGGACGGCACTGATGAAGGACGGATGCCTCCAGTCTGTTTACTCTCAGAGGTTTAGAGACAGGCTGGTGTTCTTCTGCTTCTTCTTCTGAAGCTCTTCTTTCCTCACGAAGAGCTGATTGTCTTTTTTGTTCATCATTATTCCAGGGTTGGGCAAGTTTGGCCACCTAGAGGACACATTAATGTTATCCACACAGACGAAGGGCTGCACTACAAACTCTGACGTACCCATGTAACAACACACGTTACTGAATTAAAGAAAATGATCACAGACAACACATTCAAAAATCAAACATGCCAACAAACCAATTTTATATTAACTCGCAAATAAGTGACTTCCCAAGTACAAGGTCAACAGACTAAGAAACTCTTTTGTCTGTTTTTTTATATCTTTTTATCTGTTATACCAAACTGCTAATGAAATCCTAAGTTTTCCAAAGGGACTAATAAAGCTTTAACTAATCAAGTTTTAGTTCTATCTATTATATAGTGAGAGTATATTAAAGAAACTTCACATGAAAGCCAACTGGTACATTTTCAGTGCAATAAACTTAATATTAACTTTTTTTTCAAATATGTTTTCACTGACTGCATGTGTGAACCAACAACAGAAACAAAGGCTGAATGAAGTGTCTAAAACAAGTAGACATTGAACAGAATATGCCATTGTTATGTTTTCATCGCACATGAGTTAGGCGTATGCCTAGTGTCCCTTTCTCTGGTTTTGATGCATGTCTGCAGAAGTATGGGACTCATTTCTTAAAACAATGACATGTTTACGGAAAACTTTTATAGATGAAATACAGGATTTTCTCCTCCGTGTCGGCATGGTCTCAGTCCAGATTGAGGTGTACACATGCAACAACAAATCAATCCAAAACATTCTGTACCTCAGCATGTTCAAATAAGCCTTGGATTTAGATTTATGTGTTCACTGCTGTTCATCTAAAGAATGTCTGCATGGAAAAATGTTCCATAGCGAACTGAAGAGCTGAAGGTCTTCAATTGTTGCTCTTTGTTTTTGACTGCTGCTACTTCAGACCGCTTCACTGTGTCACTCTGCTGTGGCGTACATATACGTAGCTGGCTCAAACCTCGCTACAAAAGCTGTTAGCATCTAAGCTAATCCCTGCATGAGCTGTCACTTCCTGCTGTCATCTCACTCGTAGCTCCCAAATCTTCCTGCTCTAAAGGAGTCTGATAAACTTATAATAACTCAACACCAACTCAAAACAAATCACAACACCCCCGCTCGTAGCCCTCACTGTTGCCAAGAAAACAATACTGATCAAATGGAAAAACCAACACTATAACTTGTTATGCACATACATTATTTCTCTGTTCACATATATTTGTTTGAAGGCAGTAATTGGTGAATAAAATTAAATTACATTTAAAAAATAAATAAATAAAGGAGTCTGATAAGACCGTTCCATTTTGGGCTGATCACAATTGTTGCAGATTGGAGCTTGGTGAGATGGATCTGCCCGATCACGGACATAGACTCAGACAGATCCAGCTGCACGGCAAGGTTATCAAACCTCTCTTTCCTCAAGCAAAGGTACAGCTGGTGGCGCAAACACAAACAAGATCAGGGTTAACTGGTCCACATCGTATCAAACTGTGCTGAACCAGACCAGACCACTTAGGAGAAACAAGGCTTTCGATCCACGAGACCAGAAAGTCCAAGTTACAACTTAAACACGTCATTAGGACCAATGCCCTCCTGTGTCCACATTTAAACTTTTGAGGTAAGATGATGTTCAGATACTTTTAGTTTCCCAGCTCGGACCTGGAACTCGTTTAACTAGGATGTAATGTAACTCCTAGCTTCTACATCTGGGTTTGAGGGTAACTGGTATGCACCTTAAGTTACAAATGTTATTTTTAGTTTGAATGTAATAGTTAAATGGTTCATCATTGAGAGAGAAAACCTCTCTAATGGACTGTGAAACTTTAACTCCTGACCTTAGAACAATGAAATAAAAAACACAGGCAACACACATGCTATGCTAATTGTCATTTCTTGTATTCTTTATATTCATGGTCAAATAGTCCTGGTTAAGTGATTAAACAAGTAATGGGCTATTGTGGTATTAGAGACTTTATTAATGATTTACTAACATGTCAGACAGCAGTCCTGATGCTGAAGACAAATGGTTTGTCTTTACAGACTTGCTAACTTAAAGATTGCCTGAGTTAATGTGGTATTGAAGCTTTATTGAGTGTACATAATGACATTTTGGCTGCTGATAACATGATAGACTTACAAACCACAGAAGTCTGACTAAGTTTGTCTCATAACAGCCCATTGTCATTTTCAATACAAGTGATTCATTTTCTTCATCTTAGTGATGGCCGTTTGCATGTCGGGTCAGGAGCTGGTTGGAGATGGAGACAGAGACTGCGGGTTCAGAGGGGGGTGAGCGGGGTGATTGGACACAGTCGCATGTGAAAGGCCAGAGAGCGGCGAGTCCACAGGGAGCAGGGTCCACTCACAAAGGGCCAGGGGGCGGGGGGGCCGTGTGGGGGCTGGAGGAGCGGCCGAGAAGGAGAGGCCACGCTGGGAACCAAAGCTGACAGCACAGACACTTCTCATCCACCGAGGGCTGGGCTGTCTCTGGCCCCCTGGGGTCCACACTCACTTATCTGAGCGGAGCTGCCAGAGCTGCAGCGAGTCGCTCACTGAGAGCAGAAACAGCAAAAACACAAAGCTGGAGTGACCTCTGACACACATTGGACTGATATGAAGCTTGTTTTCTTTGACACTGATACATTACAAAACTTATAGCCAATAGGAGCTCACTGATGACCAGAGGAGGAAAACAACATGAAGTTACACCTTGAACCCCATGATTAGACTAAGCAGACTTTGGACACTGACATGTTGAAAAAGTCAAATT
The DNA here is from genome assembly GCA_036419115.1 of Scarus forsteni. Taxonomy (NCBI): domain Eukaryota; kingdom Metazoa; phylum Chordata; class Actinopteri; order Labriformes; family Labridae; genus Scarus; species Scarus forsteni. The sequence continues at coordinate 13,417,176 of JAZDUH010000198.1, forward strand.
ATTGGGATAAAGTGAGTCTGAACTCTTGTAGTAAACATGTAAACATTAGGGCTGGGACGATATGCTTTTCTCCCGATTCCATTTTTTGCAATCTATAGTTAGCTTTTTTTAACACCAGCAAAAAGATGAACAATGATGATGCCTGCAGACCATATCAGGAAAAATACACATCACATGTGAGTCCGTTTTTAGGATTTATCCAGCAAAATATTTTAACCAGCGTGTAAACTCTCTCTTCAAAAGCCTGGACTGCATTTAAAAGTGGCTTATTAACACAGACTAAAACTAGAAAAGCACTCGGAAAGCGCAGACCTCCACCAAGCAGCACAGTTCCCTATCTCCCAATGATAAAGAATCCTTTGAAGAATTCCTGGATCCAGACGGTGATCCGGATCAACACCAAAATTGAATCAATTCTTCCTTTTCCCATGCTGAACATTTCCTGAAAATTTCATCAAAATCCATCCATAACTTTTTGAGTTATTTTGTTCACAGACGGACAAACTCTCCCAAAAACATAACCTCCTTGGCAGAGGTAATGAAGCATTTAAAATTGAACAAAAAAAAAAACGACTTTTGAACAAAAAAATGGATTTTAAAATCGTCAAACAAAAAATCCCAAAACTTATGTAAATCGATTTTTTCTCCAACCCCTAGTAAACATGGGGCTGAAATCTTTTTTAACAATCAAAGAATGAATCTGGATGAAAGACAACCAGACCTCAGTGGACTGTATGTTCTGTCCGTGCATATATTTATTTTATTTTCCAGTATTTACACCTATTCCTTTTTTTCATTTGCCAGGGTAGAATATTAGAGCTGATACTATATGCTGGAAAAGAGGCCACAAGATGGATGGACACAAGCACAAGCATGATCATATCAGCATGATATGTCTCCTTTAAAGTTAATCAGGGCAAAGTATATTGGTAACAACTGAAAAGGGTTTTAATGTCATGTTATTTGAGTGGGCTCATTCTCAGGGCCCATGTACATGACAAAGAAAACGGCCAAAAAATGAGACCCCTTTACAGGACAATTGGCACCAAGAACTTAAAGTTTTTCTTTCGTTATGTTTTTTAAAAGCGCTACGCATTCACAGAGGGATGACGTGAACATGACGCAATTTCACATGGATCTCAAGAATGACTGAAAACGCTGTTGCGTGCATGCCAGGCCAGTAGTTGGTGATGTAGATTTGAAATGAAAAAGTGGTGTTACCATGCATGTATGCTCTCCAGTGAATACAAACTTTTCACAAATAATGATGGTAGCAGTTTTTAAGTCTTGATTACAAATCTGTCTGATCAACGAACCAGGCACAGTAAGCAGCACACGTTGCTCAGCAGACGGCTGAAACTGTTGTTGTTGATTCTAGTTGTTGAAACCTTCATCTCAAATGGCCCTTTTCCATTAGCCCTACTCTACTCTGCTCGACTCTACCCGGCTCTACTCTACTCGCCTTGTGCTGCTTTTCCATTAGCCCCAGTCGGCTGCCCAACGGGGTGAGCGGCACTGTGGTGACGTCATTTTGAGCGTGACACAACAATCTGTGGCTTTTTGTCACAAACCGTGTGAAAAAAGAAAGCAGAAGAAGGCTGTAGGTGGCAAGAAGAAATACCCCTTAAGAAGCACAGGAGTAGGGATGGGAATCGAAAACCAATTCCAGTTGAGAATCATTTACAGCTCCATCAAAGAATCGATATCATTAATCTTTTTGCTAATCAATTCCCTTATCAATTCCATTCAATTGACAGGGTTCAGAAGCATCAGAATTGTGGCTTAATTTTAATTACACCTACTGCACAACCTTAAGTGAGTGGAAACACCAGCAACTTGCAGAAGCAGTTATCTCTATACTGTGATGTATGTTTGACATTGTTGCCACTGAAAATCAGACCATTTGCCCACATGCAAAATTTGCTGGAATCGATAAGGGAATCGTTAAAGAATTGGATCGATTAGCAGGATCGTTAACAGCATTGGTATTGATAAAATCTTATCAATTCCCATCCCTACACAGGAGAGTTTTGAAAACTATACAACCGAATGAAGCCGAGGACGAGAGCAATCGAGCTGCGAAGAAAAGATGTATGAGGGTAAGCTAACGGTAGCTACCGCTAGCATGCTAGGTTGTCGCGCTCATGACTCATCGTTCACGACATTGTCTGACCAATCAGTAGCCGGCAGTCGGTGACGTCATCTTTTAGTATCGACTCAGCTCGCTTGAAACCAGAGCGGAGTAGGTACAAAAACTAGCTTGTTTTGGTACCTACTAAACAAGCTAGTTTTAGGTACCGGGCTAGTGGAAACACGCTGCAAATCTGTTTACATGGATACAAAAATTACAAAGTTTGCTCTCTGAATGCTGGTTTTAAAAGTCTGAGGATTCAGGCACTCCAGGCACTGTTCTTGTGTAAACGAAACGCACAAATGCAACAAAAACTCTACTTTTGAAAACGCAAAGGAAAAACTTTTCTGTTTATGGTGAGAATGTTGTCGTTTTAAACCAGTTCTTAATCCAGCCGAAGAAATACTTTACATACCATTCTGAAGCACAAAGTATACGCATTTACTTTAATGCTGCCTGTTTTCAAATGCAACCTTCCTTTTGTTAAAAACAGTATGAGCCTTTGTTTTTGTCAAGATGAACAGGAAGAAGTTTCAAAAGCAAGCAGATGAAAGGGGGCATAGCAAAGTGAAAGTAGACCCTCTTCCATAAATACAGATTCTTTGTAAAGTGCTTTTATTCAGCAAATGACAATAACCAACTCGTACATCCTATCTGAGCTGTGACTTCAGCTCACCTTCACCATGTATGCAAATGTTTCTGAGTCTGATAGGATTTTAAGGTGTGGAGATGGCAGGAGATCTGTTAGCAAGAGCGTTGTACTCCAGATCTTCAGGCTGTGATTGTTTCGAGTTGGTACCTCCAGCTTGTCAGGATAATAGGCCTCTGATCACTGTCAACAAAGTGTTTATGACCTGCAAGGCAGCCCGGGGTTGTGTTGACTCTGTCAGCAGGGGCCCGAGGGACTCCTGACTCCCAGTGCTATTAAAAGGCACTTTCAGATAAGAGGAGTACCATCCCTTTGTTTGAGCGAGAGAGGGGTTTGTGGATTCACAGAATACCACAGCTTAATTGTCCGGCCTCAGACTGTAACACAGCTCCAGGAAGTCCACTCTGGGGTTGATGTAATAGTCAAAGTTGGAGCTTTAAGTGCCCTGATTAAGCACTTTGTTTTTTTAGTGAGCTCAAGCATGCCGTAGGACATTTTATTTTCCAGGGGTTGTGAAGAAAAGACATTTATTTGTGCTTTTTTATACGTTTTTATAAGACAAGGCAAACTTTGTACAGGCGAGGAAATATATACGAGAGTGAGAAAAATCACAATATTTTACAACATGGACTAAATGGATTTCCCCTTGGAGGGCTGTATATCTTACGGCCGGACAGGTGTGTGCAATGAGAGTGGATGTGGGTGTGTGTGCAAGGGTGTGTGCGTCTCTCCATGTGTGTGTGTGTGTGAGTTCATGGATGCGTAAAAGAAAGAGAGAATGAGAAATTTGAAGGCACCCCTCTCCATCTGGTTTCTGCATCACTGTGGTGGGATCACATTATCCATCCTGGGCTCTCTGGGAATTTCATCAGTCTGTAACATCTCACTTATTCACACGTCTCGGTGGACCGTACCATGTACACCGATCCTGAGTGTCCCTCCTGACTGCGCGGTGACCCTGTGCATCCTCTGACCGTCTTCAGAGCTTCTCCTGTCTCATATCCGGCCTCTGTGAGAACGGCACAGGGCATAAAACTGTCTAAACTCGGGTTTAAACACTGTCACTGCTGTGCCAGAGTTTTCCACAGCTGAATAATATATACACTTTCACATCAGCTCTGCCTTTCTACAAGGATATCACGATGTAAACCGAGGAGAGCTAAGTCAAGTGGGAATTACACTGAGGTTTTGCAGAACTGTACATTTCCTAAAGATGATAAAGTAATGCAGTTTTTATTCCTCTACTGGCAGAATATCATATAACTTTTATTGGAGCATCAGCATGTTCCACACAGTGTCCTGAGGGCTCTGTGAGAGATTATTTATACATTAAATAGATAGGAATTCAAGGATCAGGCCAATATTTAGAGGTAAGAATGAAATCCAGCGTGTTACCTGCAAAATGCCAGTTGGCTGATGCTCACTGGTTTAAAAGGAATGAAAGCAAACACTCAGATTGACTTGATTCATGTTTGGGATGAGAATTGATAAGACTCTATACCAATGCCATCAATGATTCTGCCTGTCAATTTGATTCTTTAACAATTTTCCTTTTGTTTTGTGAAGACTTTTTGTGCAGAATGAAGTTGGCCTACATATGTTTTCAGTGAAGAGAAAGACAAACTCATAACATTCTTTACATTCTATGCATTAATTTACAGATAAATGCTTTTGCAAGTTGCTCGTTTATGTACTTAAAAGTTGAACAGTAAGCATCTTTAAGAACCTGTGTGGACCACTTTCTGTCCACTGACTGCTGTGATTTTTAACTCTTTTTTTACCATTTCATTTATTTTCCTTTGAAACAAATTTTTGGGGTAGTTGTCTGCCTTTACTGGCAGGAGCGAGACACAGAGAATAGTTTCTGAGAGGGGGTGAAATTGAGCTAAAAATGGGCTGCGGGCTACATTCAGACACAGGCTGGCAGAAGCATATATGGGACATGCCTGGTTGACTTACCACTCTGCCAAACCAACACTTTTGTTTTCACCTCTGCTGACTGCATCTGATGGGATATTGATTCCTTAAGGGAGTTGATAGCAAATCTCAACTGAAACTGGTTTACAAATTCCATCTCTATTTGCGTCACATCCAAAACTCTCCAAGGAACAGTATCCAACCTCTTTAAACCAAGTGCTTGACTTCATTCTGGAAATTTACCATGTCAAGAGCAGACTAGAAGGGCCCCGAGAGTACAAACTTCCACCAAGGCATTCCTGAATTTTTAGCCAAGTTGATAATGTGGGAAAACTGCTTGGATGCTCAGCGTCAACAAACATAAAAAAAAATCTGGATCCACATCCAGATTTGATTCACCATCAAAATCAGTCCATGACCAACATTCCCTGAAAATATCTTCAAAATCTATCTAGGAGTTTTTGACTTATTGGCAAAAAAGCATAAAACTGCCCCGCTCTTGCAGAGCCAACAAATCCTTAAAAAATCCCTGGATCTGCATCTGTATTCAGGTCAGCACCAAAGTCAACTTATTTCCTCTTTGTGCCAACACTCTTTGACCAACACTCCCTAAACATTTCATCAGGATCAGTTGTGAACTTTTTGAGTTGTCATGCTAGCAGACGAACAAATACCAACAAACAGGCAAAAACACAACATAAATACAGACGGACAAGCCACTGAGCACTGTGTTCTTTTAAACACTGCACTTTAAACTGTCAATATATGGACCTAATCGTCATTTTTTTGTAGCTAAATGATAAAAACGGTGTCTGAATTTTACTCCTAAAGGTATGAAACTAGAGTTTGGAATCAGTAAAGGGGGAAGAAAATTGTCTCTCTTCTGAAAGTTTTGAAAATAATACTGTGACATGTTTGGGGTCGCCTCAGTGATGGGTCCTCGAAAACTTTTCTCCCTACGTAGCACCTATTCATATGTTAAAGCTAGAGGTGTCCCGATACAACTTTTTCATCTCTGATACGATATCTATATTGCAGCCTTGAGTATTGGCCTATACCTATATCAATGCGATATGATATCAGCAGGAATCATGCATACTTTTATTACTTATTTTGTGGTATGGACTGTAAGAAAAGGCTTGAACAGTTGAGATTACTCAAACAGAGAACAGTAGTCAGCAATAGTAAGTAAAAAATGATCCATTTGTTATTAACCAACCCCTTCTGTTACCCTCCGCATCGAAGAGAAGGAAACGTAAAAGTTACGAGGAAAAGGCTGAAGTAAGGTTGAAATATGAGCAATACAGGTCCCAGCGGAGACTCAACATTGGAGAATTGTACGGTGAAAAAAGCTGCAGAATGATCTGTGACTGTTGAACACTGCGCCAGCCGCCGGCTACCGAATGGCCAGCCGCAGCACGGGCCACCCGCTGGCGCACGACCGCAGAACCGGCCGGTTACAAGGGGGATGACTGTTGTGTTTGTGTTTTATGCCAGCCGGCTTGTTGCTCTATCGGAGGGGGCGTGTTGTAAGGAGGCGACACGAGCTGGGGGGCGGGATCTTGGAACACGGAGGGGAGGGGTGAGTGAAGGGGGGGCAGGCTGCGTTTTTCAAATCTGTCTCAACAGCCAAACTGGTTTTCAGATCGTAGACCCTAGCTTTAAACATCAGAACATAGTACAATAATTAAGATAATTTAGATATTCTACGACTAAATTAAATAAATAGATAAAATAGAATAGACTACTTGTATTGGAGTGCGTGTATATAGATATTCTAGATGCAGGCTGATAAAATATGATACAATCTGAAATCTGCTCGAAATACTTATTTGTGCGCATGTTTTAGCTAAAACTTGTGCATGATGTATGAAAACGTGCGCACGAAATACTTATTCGTGTGCACGCTTTATAAGGTAGTGATAAATAGCCTAAGGGACTACATACTCTGCACTCCTACATTCACAGACACAGCTAACGTTGGCTGGTTATTGGGATGCTTCAATCGAGCCCGGCTGTCTTCTTCTTCTTGGTTTGTCATGGCAGCTGATGACAATATATTATGGGGCATTACCGCCATCTACTGATGAGCGGCTATCTGTTGCTGCTTGCCTGTATAATTAAATCGAGTGCACGTTTTATCTTAGACGTGTGCACGTTTTAGTACAATTTGGTTATTTTTTTTCTCCGTGGCACCTTCGGTGCTCCGTAGTTTTTTGCTGATATTGGACAGATATCTGATCTCAACATTGGATCGGGACACCCCTGGTTAAAGCGTCACAATGTGGGACAGAAGCTTGTGCCTTTTGATGCCGACAAAAGGTTCAAATATGTATTCAGATGAGGTTTGAGTCTCTTGTGCTCCAGACACTCCACAGATGGAGGTTGGTGCTCACAGAAAACGACCAAAGAACAGAAAAAACAGTTTTTTTACTCTGATAAAGATGATGGGCACGTCAAAGCATTAGTCCTTTGCATCTGTGTGGATGATCTAAGGTTATTTGTGTGCTCCAGTTGTTCCTTTGGAATTGCTCTTCTTCTTGGGAATGCAGTGAAGTTTTTTCAAGAGTCTAAAAATAGTCTCTGATAAAAAAAAAAAAAAATCATGCTTATGTATCACATGCAGCTGAAACTCTTCACCGCAGCATACACTTCTGTGGAAATGCTGCTTTCCAGATTGCTGGTAAATAGATCAGAGTACTCTGCATCTGGGCAGAACAGCGGTGTCTGTTCTGCAACAATCAAACAACAATACAGTCGGCGTGATGAAAAACTTGTACAAGCCGAGCTCACACAAAAAGGAAAAACTCCAATATTTACTCCAGTCTGACTACTCGCTCCATCATCCCTCACTCCTTGGCTTCATCACCCTCCTCTTCTGTCTCGAAGTCCAAACCACTAAAACAAAACAGAGTAACTATATAAACTAGTCCTGTAAAGCTAACATGCTTCCTGCTGGAGAACTGCAGTCTGCTGCCAGAGTTACAAAGTGCTACAAGCATTTCTGCAGAGGCTGTAGAGATGGAATAGACACTGTCCTCCAGTTCAAAGTGGTTTGACTGTGATGTTATAATGGTTTTAAAGCAGTGTGTCAAGGTGGGAAAGAAACATATTGTTACTTTAAACAAAACAGTGTAAGAGGAAAATGAAAAAGTGGCAAAACTGGAACGCTCCGCTCTGATAATAAACATTTGAGGCATTTGTTGAAGAAGTAAAGAGAAACACAAAGTTAAATGTTGAAATGTTGCTACAGCTTCATAACTTCCAGCTGTAAGACAAAGATGAAGCACATTTGATATCCAAGAGATTTCTATCAAAAAAAAACATTTTGATTTCTACAGATCTGCACCTGATTGTATAAGTAACTGTATCATTTGAGACCATTCAGAATCAGAATCACAAATATTCTATTTCACCCTGAGGGAAAATCCAGGATAAGATATGCTCATAAATTGCATTTGGCAAATAAAAACAGATACAATATGGCTGGAATAAGAAATATAAACAGGAAAATAGTAATAAATGCAATGAGTTCAGGGTATTGAGGACTCTTCCCTTACATATCCACTTCCTGTTCTTTTTTTCTTGGTCCTGCTCAGCATTGAGGGTTATGTGATCAGAAGTAATCCTTTAGAGCACTCAGATTTCTTTATGCTGTAAAAAATCAAATAAAATAATACATTTACAACTCAAGCACTCTGTCAGGTTTGTCTTTAACGTAATCCTATGACAGAAAAACGTTCTACCTTATGCTTGAGGTTGTATCATTTTAATCTCCTGTGTCCACAAAAAGTGAAAAATGCAGATTATCTGTGTAAGAAGCTCTGATGACAAATTATTGTGCCTATAATATAGAAGCTGTCACACTCAGGATCCTAACCTATTTTATTTATGTTTTTGCAACATCTGTAGATGTAACAAAATTCAAGCTCTATGCATTTTGACGTAAACAAATATAAAGTAGGGGTGGGATGTATGGAATGTAATACTTTTAGGATTTGTTGATGTTAGTTTATAATCCTGATTGTATCATAATTCTTTAAGGACTCACTGCAGACACTAATTTCCAAAATACTGACCAGAAACAACCTCAAAGCATTTCATATTTAGTTTTATGCATGAATACTGAATTAATATAATTAAAAAGTGTATATGCTATTCCTTAAAAACTTTCATTTGTCCTCAACAACAACATGTTAGCCAGTGTCTGAATTCAGATATAAAAGATTTTAAAGTTGGAACCATTGACTAATGGCCCTTTACCACTAGCACGCCTTGGCCCTACTCTACTCGGCCCTACTCAATTTGCGTGTTTCCACTAGCCTGGTACCTCCTAAAACAAGCTAGTTTTATTACCTACTCCGCTCTGGTTCCAAGCGAGCTGAGTCGACACTCAAAGATGACGTCACCGACTGTCGGCTACTGACTGGTCAGACCATTCATAGCGCCCCTAGCATGTTAGCATATTAGCTACCATTCATCTTTTCTCGATTTGCTCACCTCGGCTTCATGTTGTATAGCTTCCAAAACTCTCCTGTGCTTCTCAAGGGGTATTTCTTCTTACCACCTGCAGCCTTCTTCTGCTTTCCTTTTTTACTCGGTTTGTGACAAAAAGCCACAGATTGTTGTGTCGTGCTCAAAATGACGTCTCCGCACTGCCACTCAGCTGTTTACAGCGACACTGCACCACACTGGGCAGGCGACTGGGGCTAATGGAAAAGCAGCACGAGGCGAGTGGAGAAGAGCTGGGTAGAGTCGAGTAGAGTAGAATAGGGCTAATGGAAAAGGGACAAAAGTGGGCTTGGGAAATCCCCAGTAAATGAATGGAGGACATTAGTATTGGGTAGATTATTTCTTTGTTGTAAAAGTATGCCTTGTCAATTAATGTTGTGCCGCTGTAAAGCCATTTTATTTCCCTTTAAAATGGTAACACATCTGTAAGGAACACACACTTGTGGTTTGAGCTGCAGGGCTGAGTGTGTGGGTTGCACCTGTGATAAACCTGCCAAAAATCCTCCTGTTTAAAATGTTTGAATCACAATTCAGTTATCACTTAAAGCCATCCTGCATGGTAGGGATGCACAATATCGGTATCAGCAGATATCAGCCTAATAAGTTTTAAGTATAGGTATCGGCCCATATTGAAATATTCACATACATTTACAGACAATATATCGGCCACTAGTGTCCGCCATATATCAGGTGGAAATTGAAAATTACACAAATGTACAATATTGATGCTCCTCCTCATCACTACATTGATACATTTAAACATCAAGGGTTTTATTTGTTCAAGACTGAAAGAAATATGTTTGTTTAGCACCAGTTATGACAAAATTAAACTCAACACACATAACAGAACAGACTCTCCATTTACAGAAACACATGAAAGCATATATTAGATTAGATGGTACTTTATTAATCGCTTTGGGAAAAACTCCCTCAGGGAATTTAAGAATCAGTAGCAGTTGATTATTACACATAAAAAGAAATATAAAAAAAGAGGAAAAAAATAGATCGAAATAAAACTATTGATAAATACATGTAAATATAAATAAAATAAGATCAAATAAAAATATACTGCTACTGCTATATATATACATACATTTATGTATGTTTGTACAAACAACCACAGATGTTTCCATCCAGGCAGAGACAAAGGGACTTAAAATAAGAATTTATGACAGTGACAAACCCATGGACTCCCAGATCATAAATCTGTCCACATCACATTTGTCTCTGCTGAATATAGAGTCAATCAATCAATAACAGGCCTCTAAAACCAGTTACTGACCCAAAGAAAAAAGCTTTTAAGTAATTGCAACTGACTCAGACTGTTACTATCTCTTCAACCTGAATGCTCATCTCACATTAAAAAAATTAAATTGAGCAGTCCTGGAGAAATTCCACTGCTAATCAGATTATCCAAAGTATTTGAAAGAAGAAAAAGTTTAACATGTACTAAGCAATGATGGCAAATCTATCAACAGTCCATTTCCTGAGCGGTCTTCATAAAGCAGGATCATGAAGACTTTTCTTTACTGGTACTCTGCGCTCCTGCTCTCCATCATTTCCACCTAGTTCCGTTTTAAAATGGATCCCTAAATCGTCCGGACGTGTCGTTCCGGTCTCATCCCCAGCATGCGGATCAGCCCTGACGTGAAGCTGTCATGATAAAGCATTCGGGAGGAGGCTGTAGTGGGTATCAGGGGAGCCGTGGAGCAGGAAGAGGCTGAAGTGAAATATCATTCCTGTTTAACGCTGATGTTTCCTCTAGTCCCACAGGCTCATGGTGACCTTGTGATTTACGACGCAGCGCTGGAGGAGCGGATCAGAATGCAGCTGCCCCATCGCCGCGCACAAACATGTGTATACCAGACTCACGCCGAGCCTTAACCCGAGTCACTCCAAGTCATGGTCTGCATTTATATCAGTGCAGCTTTGAGACTGAATGCTTCCCAGCTGCTGGACCTTCAGAGGGGGAAAAAAAACCCAAAACAAAGCAGTTTTTCCTTTTGTGTTTGCGCCTGTGAATCTGGGATTACGTGCGTGGAAATGTGTCGCTTGTTGCAGCTAACTGGCTCTTGCGGCTCGTTCTGAATGGCATGAAGTGATGTAGAAAATGAGCTCGATGAAGAGGATTAGGACCCGGGACTGCTAGTGCTTATCATCTCCCGTAGCACTGAAGTGTATCCATGGAAACAGGAAGTGAGAGGCAAGCTTCCAAGATGGCCACCAGCTTGTGAATGGGTGCATTCCTCAGCGGCAGGGTGTCTGAGGGAGGGAGTGAGGGAGGAGGGGCGAGCGAGTGTGTTTACTCCAAGAAGGGGACTATATAAATAGTAACTGCTGCTGTTTTAAGGACTTCCTGTCACTAGGTATTCCATAAAACAGTAGTTAAATAAACAATCAGCTTCCCATTGGGGCGGCCTCGTCTATACTGAAGGGAGCATGCCGCAGGTTCAATCCAGGACCCCGGCGTGTGGATTTTAAAGCCCCAGACTGCAGTCATGGAGCTGTTACAGGTCACCACACTCTCTTTCACTCGCAGCCCGTCTGGTCATATAACCTCCACACACACTAACGCAGCCTCAGTCCCACATTCAGCATGTTTTTTCACTGCCTGCTAACTTCTCTACCAGCTTCTCAATGAGCTCTCCTCATTGTGTGGTTTTTCAAGCTGTGCACGCGGAGCTCCTTTTATTGGCACTGATTCAGAGCACTATATGATCTGAATGGGACACCACTCAGGGAGAAGGGGCTGAAGAAACGAGGGAGGTGTTATCTGGTGACATATTTGGACGGTCAGGCAACCTGTTATGTTTGCTTTAAGGTTCTATGGTTCATATATTTAACTGACTGCTGGTGAGCGTGTTTCCATCGAGTGGTTGGGTTTGGTTCAGGCCTCAGCTGAGTTGCGACAACTGTACCTTCCCTTGAGGTTGGGATGTGGCGTAGGAAGAGAGGGTTGTGCCAACTATGTAATACCATGACATCACAACAGGGTGACACAGTGAAGGAGTCTGAGGAGAGCGAGACACTTTAAACAAAGAGCAACAACGGAGGAATTTCAGCACTTTGATACTCCATGGAGCATTGTTATGTGTGGATAGTCTAAATCAGTCTAAATCCACAGCCTCCATCAGGGATATCCCCATCCTATATTGACATCGGTCAAATTATTATTTATATGTTTAAGATTAAAATTTATTGGACCCATTGGTTAATAAAAAATTGATCTGTTTTTCTCATACCTACTATTTCTGACTACTGTTCTCTGTTTGAGTAATCCCACTTGATCAAGCCTTTTCTTACAGTCCATACCACAAAATTAGTCATCAAAGTATGTATGATTCCTGCTGATATCGTATCAGATCGATATCAGTATCGGCCAGTGCTCAAAGCTGCAATATCGGTATTGTATCGGAGGGTATAAAGTTGTATTGCGACACCCCTAGCTTCTATAGTATATGGTATTTGTTTTTAGCTGCTGTGGCATGGTTGTGCGAATGAGACCATTTTTTGTGACCGATCAACAGATAATCTCAAAAAGTAGGACGGCATAGATCAGTTATTTGAGTACCTTTCTTCCCACCTGACAGTGGAAACACCTGGAACTGTGAACCATTACGAGCCAAACTAAACTGGACTGCTCGTTGGAAACACGGCTTGAGAACACAATCATTAATGCCAGTCTGGTTTCACCGACCCGCTGCTATTTTCACTTGGTCTGAAACACAGCTGAAGCTCATGTCACCTAAAGGCCACCATGCCCATGGGCCAGGAGGCTCTGATTGGTAGACCTTTGCAGTTTCCGAGTTCACAAGCAAACGGTGTAATAATGATGCATGTTCATACTGATCCATGAGAATGACTGAAAACACAATAGCTGGCATGCCAGGCCAGTAGTTTGTAGGCCTGGGTATTTCCAGTAACCTCACCATACAATATGAATCCCGGTACACCTAAATCGTGAATGTTGACTACTCTTTTAACAGAATTCCAGACAAGTTGTGCTTTCCTTTATGTGAAAAAAAAGAACAAGGATGAATTTTGAATGATTTTACAACTTTAGAAACTTGAATTCAGGTCCTAAAAGATCGTAGACCTAAGTTCAGATTTGGAACACGTGCCTCATCATGTAACTTGGCTTCTATTGAACTGTGCTATTAACATTAGCCAAAGCATGTTGACACCAACTGTCAAAACATTAAGGCTGTATCAATTCTGAAGAATCTGTATCGATACACGTATCCCAGAGAGTGCATGACTATATTTTGCCTTATCGATATTTTGAGCACAGGCCTATTAGTTGGTGATGTAAGTTTGTCGGGAAATAGTGGTGTTACAACACACGTCTGTGCACTCACACTTTCTGGTGAAGACAAACTTTTCTACACCGTGGATCCTGTTTTCCCTGAAAATGACAACTACTGTTTACACGGAGCCAAACAAAACCACAACATCAAAACTTTCAACTATGAAACCCTGCTTCGAAAAATCTGTGAATTCAGGCACTCAAGACAATTTTCTCATGTAAACAGAAGGCGCAAACGCAACAAAAACGCCCTGTATTCATCCGTTTATTGTCACGTAAACAGCCTCTCAGTAGCACTATTTTCAACAGCTCTGCAATCTTTCCACAAATTCTGTTCTGCACCGACCTTGCCATCCTCGGCCAGGGAACTTGAATCAGTGATAAAGCAGTGCTAGACCAAATCAGGGGGGCTCAAGAAATCAGCCATTTCAGACTGATGTTAACATGAGGAGTGAGAGAAGTCCTGATGCTGTCTTGAACATAGAAGCACTTCACCATGAAGAAGGAGACTTACAAAACATGCTAAAAGGTGCATAAAACTCAAAAAAGAATAAGGCCACTTTCAACATATATACAGTATATATATATATTACGAGCACACAGACTCCACTGGACTAAACCTGAGCTGCTCCTCCAATGGTGACAGTTTACTTGAGCTTGAAACAGATGTGAAGCAAGAAACCAAAGAACGTATTCTTTAATAAATTAAATTCCTAATTTATATAAGTGGACATTCAGAGATGGTGGGGTAACACATTTAGGAATAGGGCTGAACAAATTGAGAAAATAATATAATTGCAATATTTTTCCCCAATATTGCAATTGTGATTTACTCTGCGATTGTTTTAATGTTCCTCATCTTATGTATTCTTAAATAAACATAAGCAGTAGATTGTTTTATAGTATAACCAATATGACATTAAATCAATCTAAGGATAAAAGATTTGAGAAAAAGTGGAGAAGTGAAGAACAGAAGCAAAATAGGTATGAAATTGTAAAAGCTGAAAAAAATGGTATGAAAGTTAATAGGTGCAAAAAAGGTATGAAATTGCAAAAAAAAATTGCAAAAAAATTCAGAAGTGACTAAGGAAAATTGATTATAGCAGCAAAATTGGGATTAAATTTCAAAAACCATGTAAAAATTCCAAACATGGTCTGACAGTGGCCAAAAAAAAAAGATGAATGGGAGCAAGATAGTCTGCAATTTGAAAATTGCAACAAGCCATATTGCGATTTTATCTACTTTGCAATTTATTGTTCAGCCCTATTTAGGAATGTGTACATTCTGCCAATATTACAACCAAAATCAAAATTATCATATCTGATAAAACCCATAATCACTTTTTTAGGCAGTTATCTCCCGATGCTGACATGGCTACAATAATATCATGTAACTTTAGTTTGTAGGACATTTTTGGATAATGTTTTATTTGTCCAAGTCAAAATTGTTTAATTTTAATTTTGAAAAGTTTGCTTGACTTTCAGACTCTTCAGAGAACACAAAATCCTGCTGACTAAACAAAATTACATTTCTGACAGATCATTTTTGTGTTAAAGCTTTCTTTAGTCAGTCATGATAAATGTAATGTAAAGTTTAATTGAATACAAATTGTTTATGGCTGGGAGAGTAAATACTTCCACTTTAAATCTGTGGATGCGTTCAGGTTTTAGGAATGCATAAAATATTTGAGGTCAGGGTCGAGGACGGAGGGATCTGGTAATGCTCTCCTTTACACACTGACACACACGCACACTCAGGCCTACAGATATAGATGTCAAAACGCAAATGCACAAACATCCAGCAGCTGGCATTGACAAGAAGGACACCATCCGTCAGTCGGTTTTAGACAAGGTCATGAAGCTGTCAGCAGACATTCCTGCACTCGGCTTTTGCAGAGCACATTTGTCAACCTCGAGGAGAGCGCATGCCCAAAATTTCTGGATGTTTAAACTTATCTCTTTGTGGCCTTTGGAGGCTGTTGGCATTCCCACAGGCGCTAAAATAATCCACAAACACAGCACTCTGGTATTAGCAAAGGGTTAAAGAGCCACAGAACAAGCCTACATGGAGGTTTTTCATCAGGACGGTGTGGTTGTTTGTTTTCAGGGATTTGAATGAGCTGCAGAGGTTTAAATCTGACAAACTGAATTCAAAGTGAGGACAGACTGTCAGGGTGGAATGGGTCTGTTTTATAGGGCTGGGCTACATCGACCAAAAATTAAATTACAATATTCTAGCTGAGTGAACATACTTGATACATTCACTGATGTTTTTTTTTAATTTAGGAGCAACAAATGGTTGTGGCAAAACCTTAATTCTAAACTTTAATTGTTGGACTGTGTGCAATTCATTGTCTTAAAGTCTAAAACTGTGACGGCAAAAGAGGTTCAGGGTCAAAGCTCTGAATTTAAAGATCTGAAACTGCAAAGTTAGAGAAATCCCCACGTTTTTCACACTTTGGTGAAACATCCTTACTCTTGGATTTATTCTGAGACTATAAAAGTAATTGGTAATTATTCATTTTAATATTTAGTCTATATTGTATGAATTAGAAACTGTGTGTTGCTGTTGATCTTGACCAATTTTCACTTGGGCCAAAGCTCCCTGATCTCAGTGTCTAAGTTGCAAAAATAAGTTGGTATCTCTTGCAAAGAGTTAACCTGCCATATAAAATTTAGTCCATTTTTTGGTTATAACTCATTTCTGTATTTTGTTACACCACCAGTTATTAAAATCATGTATTCTTTCTTTTTAATTGGAACACATAGAATATGCAGAAAGGTAATGTAAATGTGACTAAACAGGCTTTCCAACAAAGTAAAATACAACTGTATGGTTAAAGAAAGAGCTCATCTTATCTACCTTGCCAAAATGAGTCACCATGACAATGTCCTTAAATTAAAGGAGATGGGGAAAGAAAAAATCAAACCATAGTACAAAGTGAACGAGAAAAAAGGAAAAATGGAATAATCCAATTACTTTTTTCATATATTAGATCAAACATGTAATAACTGTTTTTATGCAGTACAGGCCAAAAGTTTGGACACACCTTCTCATTCAATGCTATTTCTTTATTTTTATCACTAATTGCAATGCAGATTCTCACTGAAGTAATGATGGCCCCTTGTTTCTCTTAACTTAGCTGATTAGTTTTTGCCATAATATTAATTTTGAAAGCGTCTAATAGGGCTGTTGGCTGTGTATCAGCCTGACTTCTGAACAACACAACTGATGGTCCAACCCCATTAATAAGGCAAGAAACTCCATTAATTAACCCTGGAAAGACGCACCTGAGAAGAGAAAACCATTTCAGGTGACTACCTGTTGAAGCTCATGAAGAGAATGACAAGAGTGTGCACAGCAGTAATCAGAGCAAAGGGTGGATACTTTGAAGAAACCAGAATATAAGACATGTTTTCATTTATGTCATACTTTTTGATTAAGTACATAATTCCAGACGTGTTCATTCATAGTTTTGATACCGTCAGTGAGAATCTACAATGTAAATAGTGATGAAAATAAAGAAAGCACATTAAGAAGGTGTGTCCAAACTTTTGGCCTGTACCGTATATGCTTTATAAAAAAAAGAAACAGCCCGCACAACATGAAATGTAACAAAGGAGTGTGTTAATACAGAGGCACGGATATCTGTGTGTAGGTGTGCATATGTGTGTGATGTGTAGTTACTATGGGTTTAAACTACATGTGTACACAAAGCTGTATACGGTAAGACTTACAGACTTGCAAACAATATTAACTGTTGTTTTTTATTATCTTTTTTATGTCTTTTGCACTTCCTTCCTTGATGTCGGATAATAAGTTCTACTTCCGCAATTGTGTCTTACATTAACCACAAACTATACTTTCACATATGTTTGTATTTGGTCTATCTGTAACTAAATATTTTTTTATTTTATATTATTTCCTCTTTCTGTTGTCTTTCTTGTACAACTGTTAATGGTCACAAACCAATAAAAAAAGAGCTCAACAGAACATTTAATAACACAACTGCCCCTAAAACAACAATGCCAGACACAAAACAACATTGTCTAACTCTTTCTTATATTAGAAACTTTATTTTAAAATCTTAAAAACTTGATGTATGGCTGAGCCCTAATGATGCCCTCATCCTCTCTGACATAACAGCACCCTCACTGTCAGAGAAGTATCACTTTTGTTTGTGTATTACATTGATCAAACACTGCCTGGACGTTATCTTAAATCTCATCCTTTTTTTAGATGAGGGGCCTAAAAGCCCCCAGCAGGGTCTCTGCACACGAGCATCAGCAGATTATCTCCATGGCGTTGCAGGAAAATGTGCCCGGAGTAAACAGAGATGGCATGTGTACATTTGTTTGTGTTGTTGTCGGCTACCGTTAACATATCTACATCATCGTATGTCTAAGTGTTTATTTTTTCATGTAACAGAAGTGATAAATGTTTTGTCTGTCCGACCACATGATACCATGACGACTATCTAATCAGCGACAAGACACGAGGGATTTGTGAGGTTCAATCAAACCCCAGAGGAGCGACTCTCTCCCGGAACAGGATGGGCTGCTGGGAAATCTTGGGCAGATGTGAGCAGGAGACACTGATGTCTTCATAACGATCTCTCTTTTTTTCTTCTTCTCCTGTAAGTCATCCTATCTCACCCGGCTCTGCCCGTCTCCCCCTCATGCCGGAGAGACAAGTTAGATCCGTGAACAATCCGCTCCATCCCGCAGGCCGCGCTCCCCTCTCTGCTCCATAAATCGCAGCTCTCAGGGGACAGCTGGAAACACAAGCGGGGAGCCCGATAGAGCTGTCTGAAAAGGCCCCTGTTTCAAATTAGGCTTGCTGGACAAAAGTCCCCTCTGCCCCGGAGATGATTTCCTGCTTCCTTGTTTTCCATTTTGTCCGGCAGCGTGGACGGACACTAAAGGTGAGGCTCCGTGTGTTCTAGCTGATGGAGCGGGTGTCAGTGCGCCTGTGGTCTCCTGATCGGGGCTCTGAAAAGCACTTTACAGGCCTGTTAAAGGGGAATATAAAGCTCTCTCTAAAGAGGCATATATTTCATGGCCTGTGTGCTCCCACAGTTAATGTCCCAGCACAGCGTGAGCTCCCAGGACTTCCTCCCTCGTTCTGCCTCTGCCCCTGATGGACCGAGGTCACTGCAGAGGTGTGCTCTCCAAAGAAATGGATGAAGTCAGATGGGAGAATTAGACCTGATGAATCCACACAGGAAAATAATTGGGACTTTCAACCTTAATGAAGCATTGAACATGCTATGGCTGGGCAATATATCTGAACTTTTAGATGAATAAAGACATTTCTAGATCTCATCAAGGATAAGATGGCATTGTTTATAATGAATAAAGTTCAGTTAAATGTTTATTATCACGCAGGTTTGATGATAAGTAAGAATGATAATTACAGTGAAAATTACTTATCATGTTTACTTTCCATGAGTGGTGTGAAATATTTAGTCTAAACGGGAACTTATCATTTTATTAAATTTATTTCAAAAACAAGAACATTTAAATATTCTGTGATAGCCCTTATTTGATCCTATTACTACAAAAATGATGTCCTAAACAATCTATACTGTGTAATTCAGTTGTTTTTATTAACAAACAAAATGCAGAAAAAACTTGAGGGAAATGTCTACATTACACAAATAAGTTGGTAGTGTTTGTAAAAAGAAAAAACTGGTCAGCGAGGCCCATCAATTATAGAGATATTGACAATCATATTGTTGCAGTTAACATCGAACCTCAATGTTCACATTCAAATCTTTGCATAGAAGCCTTTAGCGGCATCAGGTTCAAGTACAAAACACCACAAGAGCTTGATATTGTGAAAAAAAGAGTGATGGGTCAAAGTTTTACAAGATTTTTTTGAAAAAAGATGACAAAGCAGCTGACTGTGAATGTATTACGTTGCTTTTACTTCTATACATTTAATTCCAATATATACAGCAGAAAGTTGAACTAAATGTAATTTAATTTAGACTTAAAGAATGCTTGTTCTTTTTTGGTTAAAGGAATATTTCACCCAAAGAATGATATGCCTTCATTTTCTACTCACCCTCATGCTGAGCAACACTCTGGAGCACTTTTTTGATGTCTCAAATGCAGCCGGAGGTCCGGGGAGATTTTCGCTGTCAACAAACGTCCATCTAACAGGGGACAATGGAGCCCGAAGAAAAAGGTCCATAAAAGTCCACAAAAATGTGCCTATTTTCCTTCACACTGCTCGTCTGCTGTAATTCAAGTGTCCTGAGCGGGTAACGTCCATAATTAATTGGAAACGAGGTCATTTAGTACATTTTTCGAGCCTAAACAGTGCTATATCGTACTTCTGCAGTGCACGTCTACGCACGCTCCCTGCACTACGTAAGCCGTCTGGCTTGGTCTGCCGCAGCTTACGTAGTGCAGGGAGCGCGCTCTACGAGGGTGAGGGTGAGTACAAAATGAAGGCATATCATTTGGGTGAAATATTCCTTAAAAAAGAAAAAACTTAAGATAACTTGTTTTCTGACCTATTTGATATCACTGATAAAGATACATAAATCACAATAAAGATAAATTATTATTTCCTTTTCCTTTCCTTTTGATAAAACAACTATTTCCTTAAAAAAAATCCCATTTTATACTATTTTTTGAGTTAAATAGCACTTAAGGATGAGTAGAACTTTGTCCATCTCAAGTTACATATAAACTGTTATGGAGATCTATACTTAGACTCTTAAGAAGAAAGCAAGTTATTAACCTACACTTGGCAAATTGGAAAAATAATCCAGTGAAGTGGAGGCTTGTGTCTTTATTGAGAACATTACAACATGCTGATTAACTGTGTTTTGCTTTGTGTAAAATGAAAACAGATCAGGCCGGACAAACTGGCTAAAATAAAGATGGAACAGGAGAAAACTTCTGTGTATTGATGGCACAAGAGGGAACATTCAGATGGCTCAGGTTCTGCTCTGTGATACCTTCATGTTTGAGGATGGAAGTAAACAGTAGAGCACCTACAGAAGTAAAACTGGTGCATACACAACTACACCGTCATATTAGATTGATCTTACCTCTGGTGCCTTCTCAAACTATCCTTGTCTCTGTAAAAAAAAAAATAAAAAAAAAAGTTTAAATAAGTTAACAAATAAACATCATATTCATGTGAAGCTTTCTTTTTTTCTAATTCCCCAGCTTTTTTACACTTTTGGACAATAATTAATTTAATTAAAATTACTTATTATCATAATTATTGTTATTATTATGACTTTCATTTAACCAGAATAGTCTTGTTGAGATTAAAAATTTAATTTGCAAGAGTGTCCTGGCCAAGACAGGCAGCAGCAGTGTACAAAAAATTGTCCGAAATTTTCAGGTCAAAACTGGAATATCAGAGTAACTATACCTACAACTTAAGCTATTAACAAATAGGCCAAATAATCATTATAGAAGAAAATTAGCTCCTTTTTTATTTGTATTATTCAACTAAAAACCAATGGTTGAAAAAAACTTTGAGTGATTTCATTCATTTTTGACAGATTACAACATATGATTTAATAATAATACTGTTAAGAGGCATTCACCTGAATAATAATTTTAACAAGTTGTTTTTTTACTGTTATTTTTTAAGTAGATGGTCAAAAGCTATGCAGTTGCATTTTAATCCACCCTTTACTATTAGATACGACTTCCACAGAAAGATGAAGCCATTGAGAAGTGACATCATTGTTATCCTGGAAAATTTTAAATGGACTTTTTGTTACTTTAAGTGGTTCCAACATGGTGTGATGGGGCACACTGGTACAAAATACAAAAATCTTTTTTCAATGAGGTATTTATGCCCTGTGACTGAGTTTTGAAATTACTACAAATGTAAATTTTATAATACTTAGCTGATGAATATTTTATTAGGAATAAGGTATACCCAAATTCCTAATGAAATATTTTATCCAAATTCAAGCTCACTGGGCTTCCCTGAAAAGTCAGACAGTCAAGTAGGCCTTTAACATTCATCCACTAAAACTGATTTTTCTGATCATGAATGCACGTAATTAACAATGAATTAACATTTTAATAAAAAAGATAGCTTCCCATTTCTTCTGTTGTGAAAAGGTTAAAGGAGCTTCTTCTACATACTGTTGTATTAACATTACAGAATCATTAAAATGATTCCACTAATAACTAATGCCTTACAATGGGTGGTGGTCTAATAAAACTTATAAGCACTGTATATATAAAATCTTGGCTCCTATGCCATCTGACAAGAAAGGAACTGGTGTACAAATTTAGTTGATGAATTAAAAGACTAGGCTATTTAATATGTATATGAATAACTTAGCATTGAGAAGCTATACTTTGTCCTTTTGTTTTTTATAATTGCAAAAAAAAAGAAAAAATTACCAAGAAGAAAAGAAGATGATAAAACAGCCCACGTCACTCCACCATTACTTGATATTGTTTAAGTAAATGCAGTTATATCATTATGTCAACACCGGACTGTTAGAGCCGTTGGCCTTGTGAGCATTCTGTCAATAGCATTGTCAGCGTGAAGACTTAAAACTTATTTTAATGGAAATAACGAGCTTTGGAGAACAGGGGGAAGTTTATAAGTAAGTAGGGGAATTCCAAACTTCGCTAAAGTAGGTAGTAGAAGGTAAATTTGGTCTTTTTCTGCTAATAGAGCAGCTAAGCTAAGCAGCTATGCTAACAGCGAGCAACCGAACTGCTCTTCCTGGCTGTTAAGGGCGCGCGCAGGAAAACACATTGTGGATAATTGACTTCATCGATTTACGCATCCCGTGAGCAGCTTTGGACACGAAAGAAAAGCAAACAACAAAACTGCAGAGGTAGATAAAGCCTGCAACAGGGTGGACTTCAGTCTGAGGGACGAACCCCATGCCCTGATAAGGTGTTGACTGTCCATGGAGATGTCCTGTGATGGATTAGCCTCTACTCCAGAGACAGTGGGTCACTTAGCTAAATGTGAGGCCTATGCGATGCTCACCTTTCTGATGAAAAACAGCAGCATTATTATCTGTTATACTGTGATTAATGAAATGGTTGAATACACCTGTTGAGTTTGGTCAGTTATTTGGAGAGCTGAAAGTCCTTCATATGCCAACACTGATACGAAAAACACACTTAGAATTACTTTGTGGACCTCCTGAAATCCGACTGGTCTAATTAAAAAAAAAAAAAAATCAACTTTGGTAGGGATGTACAGTATATTCAATTTTTTACTATTAGCAAATTATGGGCAATTTTTAAATCTGATCTGGTTGACATTTCTCTGGTTTTTTGCTCCCACATACTGTAAGTGTCTTGTTGGTTAATTGGTAACTAATTGCTTCAGTGCTTGTGTGTGTGTAAACAACTGTGTTTCTCTATGTTTTGGCCTTGTGATTTCCTGGCAACCAGATCATAATTTCCCCTGCCTCTTACCCAAAAACTAACCAGGCACACCAGATGTACTGTTCAATGTTAATTTATCCATTGTAACCTGGCATTAGTCACACCTAATGACATGGTCGCTGTTATAAAAAAAAATTGGTTATTTTTTACACCTGTAAATGCAGCTGGTGGTGAAGGCTAAATAATACCTGAATTTCATAAGATGCTGACTGGGATGAGTAAAAGTTTAATTAGAAACATTGGCTTTATTTTATTGTGATGTAGAAAATGCAATTATTAACATAACTCAAGCCATCAGAATTTGACATACATGCACTACTCTTCAAATATCTATTTTTTGGGCTTGCATGATTTATAGGTTTAGTATTTTTGGAATTTATTAATTAATGACAATGAAGCATAACTTAGGCTAATTGTTTCAAAATATTATACAACTGTTCCTTAGTAAAGAAATAAATCTAAGTGGTAACATTCTGTTTTTTCCTTTACTTTTGCTACCATGACGGTTGTTGGCTACGTCCAAAATTAAGTGGTCTATTGTGTTTGTTTTTTTAAAGGCGATTTCTACATTAACAAACCTGTAAGAGGAGATTTTTCTCTTACTTTTTTCTACTCCTCATTCAGTAAAGATCTTATTTTTTTACCTTTCCCCCACTGACAGCAAACATAAGTGCCAAAAACATAGCAATTTGTCAACATTTTGAGTACAGATCTTTATTTTACTCACAGACCTCTCCTGTAACTTCGCGCATCTTAACTTTTTCAAGAGGACAGTATTTTGGTACTATTCTCTTCCCTGCTTGCTACTGACCAAACAGCTTCTTGCTGGCTCAAAGACATTATTTTCTTAGCTTTTTTGGCCTAAACACCCATTTTTTACCACAAATATTCTGCCCGACTTGTAAAAATTGTCTACAAGAGCATCCATTTAAAACAAGCAAACAGATAAACTTGTGTATTCACTTTCTTCCAACAGCCTGCTGTGCATGATATGAACTTTTAATAACTGCTCCATCTCTACTTACTGATTATGCTGCGGTCGCACACATATATTTACTCTAATGAGAGGCTCTTTTGCTACTGTACGCTCTGTTTGTAATCAGAGGGCTGTCACGTCAGGGGAACGCAGGAGATAATGAGATAAATACTGTTCTCATGAAGCCACAGTGGAATGATTTCACTGCACAGAGCATTGATTATGCTGCTTGTTTGTTTAGAGAAATAATTTCGGAGAATGTGTATGCAGCGTGGACAAACAGATCAGGGGATAATGAATGAGTTTCTCTCCATAGGTGAGAAATCTGTTAATAGACCAACAACAGTCCTGTCTAATACAGATACGAACAGACTGCACGAGTTTGTGCAGAAGAGGCCTTGATACACAGAAGAGGTGGACTCACACATGCAGGGGTGGGAACAGTCAATCAAAGACTTTTTAACTGTAGATATTTCATGGCAGCCTCCCGTCTGGTGTCTTGCTGCACTCCTGAGTCCATTGGGCTGGATATCCATTCAGATTTTCTGGATTGATTCGATTCGATATGACAAGGTCTCAAATCGACTTGATTCCCGATTTGATTCAATATTTATTCAGTCTGGGATATGTCAATTAAAATGCTGAAAATTTTGACCTGGTACATTATTAAAACTTGTTTTTACATGAAGAACTGAACCCAGAACAGTTACATTAATCATCTTTTAATGATATACATTAATGCTTATTCTGCATGTTACCTGTTTTTTGTCCACCTCGTCTTCATCTTTGTTGTAGTTAAGTCTGAAATACGTCCAAACATCAGCTTTAAAACTCGCCGGTGGTGCCCATATAAGGCTACTCACTTCATGTTTGTTTAACTGCTTGCAGTAACATCTCACAAGATCTTGTTCAGTGGAAAGCAGCACTAAGCGCTGATGACATGAGACGAGCATGGTTGTTACCACAGGCTGCTTCTCTGCACGTCCAATGAAGAAAAAGCTACCCAACTTAAAATATTGATCTTTGGATTTTATGGATCGATTACGAACCATTTAATGGGAAATAGATTAAAATCGATTAAATCAATTTTTTTAAACCCAACCCTATCCATGACAGACAGACAGACACCATTCTTTTGTGTGTGTCCACTAACAACAAAAAGTTAGCTTAGCTCAAACACTGGGAGTCAGTGGGAAGTGTTTGCCTGCCTCTGTCTACAGTTATCAGATAAACTTTTCAGCAACTCTAAATGGTCCTGTGTGCTTGTTGTGACTGGTTTTTTAACGTTGTTATGTTTTTCTATCATCGTATTATCTTCTCCTGCCTTCTCTATAGTTCGGTGCCTCTTGTACGTTTTTTTTTCTCTTCATGACACATTTTTTGACTGATGCGACTTAAACTCCAGAGCGACTTATAGTCTAGAAAATGTTCATTATTTTTCGTATGAATGTCCGTATTAAAAGGGAAAACATGATGTCTGTGATGAAGGATTAAGGGGCCTTGCTCACAGGTCACTTCCCTTGTTGATATCTCCAGAATTTTGTTTTGAATAATTCCCCAGGAACACAAATTGATTACGTTAATCTCTTCTGTTTTAATCTGCTCATGGATATTAAGACCAGGCTCTGTGGCCCAAGTCTTGTCACCTTTGACCTCTTCAGAAATCCGCCTCTCCCATCAGCTCATTAAGACCGGGGACTTCACACCTCTCGCCATGTTGGGCCCAGCTGCGTCTCCCCGCTGCCCGGGCCGGCCTGGGGTGTCAGGAAAGGCTGCCGGCTTCACAGGCGCACAACAGGCCCGGGCCTCTGATCTCCGCCGAAAAGTCCATAAATCACGGAGTGGAGGTGATGGGCCTAAGTGCCCATTAAAGAAGGCAATAATAAACGTGCAGAGAATGAAAGGCTCTCTCTACCTGTCAGCCTGGGCTGCTTAATGAGACCAGCCTGTTGCACTTTCCTAATGACTGATGATTAGGAAAAGGGTAGATGGAGTGTTAACAAACGTTTAACTACAGAGCAGCAGCCATAAATGTTTCACAGCGACAACGGGCCCCACAGTGCTTCCTTTCACTGCGTCAAATCCCTCTTTAGACAGATTCATAATCATTTCTTCATTATTAAATCAAGAGATTTTAACAACGCACTGGATTGACTGAACTTTGGAGAGTGTTCGAGCCTTTAAATTATCAACGGCTCTGTTGTTTTTAGGGATTCTGGCTTTTGTAGACTGTGCAAATTGAAGCCAATGTCTGTGTTCAATAACCGTAGACATAAATTTTCATACCGTCATATTCAAACCAAAGAAGGAGCTCACCGTAAAATGTTTCAGTGAACTGAGTCATCCCTGGAAAAGCTCACTCAAAGCCACAATGAAAACCGAGGTCAGTGGCAGTTCACTTGCATTTTTTCTCTGGAGCAGAGTGACATCCATGAAAGCTTAAATATGTCTCCATTATTTTAAAATATTTCCACAATATTCTGACAGATGGAAGTTCTGTTAGCTAAGGCCTTAAGTTGAAAAGTTTATTGATAGAAAATGCATCTGTCTGCATTCATAGTTTTTTTTTGTTTTTGTGTTTTGTAAAAAAAAAAACAGAATACCTGAGCAAACTGAATATGATCACAGTTTTACATAGGGATGTCCTGATCAGGCTTTCTGTGGCCAATACCAAACACAGATCATGGCCCATACTGATCATGTAGGGCCCTATAAAATCCTCAATCACAGAATCACGGACAGAATTGTTAAATCAGACATTGAAAGTGAAATTCTGCACTGCTACATTACACATATGAATAAGAAATTTTTTTCTCAAACAACAATGGCAAGTGGACGCGCACAGACACAGGAGTTTATGTCTGGACAACAAATCTGTTAGGACAGGTTTGTCTGGATAACAAACCGAGCACAGTTAGCAGCATGCTTCTCAGTAGACGGCTGAAGCTGTTGTTTTTCTTCGTATGCGTGCGCAGCCTTCACGTGAAAGAGTACTGCGCATACGGTGACGTCTGCGTTTCACCCTGAAACGCTCTGACTCTGGTTTACACGGAGCTGCGTGGAGGAACGTTTTGAAAACTCTCCATCCTGGACCCTGGTGTCAGAAGTTTGCAGATTCAAGCACTCCAGGTACCGTTCACATGTAAACAGTAGGGATGGGATGATGCACTTAAACTCACGATACGCTGCATCTCGATATGCCCGGATCAGGATACGATACGTCACGATACAATATCAAAAAAGTAAAAAAGAAAAAATATTACTGTGTAATTACAACTTATTTGTTTTTGTTTGAGTTGCACACAGGAAAACTCAAGGCCTAACAGGCCAAACACAAACAATAACACTCTCTCTAACCCTAGAGAGGTTAGAGAGAGTGTATGCTAATGGGTGGCAGGCTCGTTTTCGCCGTCTTTGTCTTTTTTAATGAGAAAGCCAAAATACTGCCAGACAGATGAGTTGTATCCAGGCGGAGCGTCCTCAATTCCGACCTCATTAGACTCCATCATTCGGCTTTTTGGAGACAAGGTAGTTGGTGCTAATGTTTGTTGTCGTCACTTCTGGTCACATGCACTGTTACCAGACGTGGCGTCTTTATTTTGTGATCCAATTTTTCAAAGTCGATGCGTTTCGTCAAGTACTGTATCGCAATATATTGCCAAACGATATTTCATCCCATCCCTAGTAAACAGGAGGCCAAAACGCAATGAAAACTTATCAGATTTTGCCCAGTCTGCTGTTACTGCTTAACCGCTTCTCTCTGTGGTAATTGGTAAATTCAACACTGGGTTGTCAGCAACAGTTCATTCTGTCTGCAGTCTCTGCTCTGCCTGCCTCAAACCAAAGGCTTAAAGTACTGATGAAACACTGGTTGGACATAACGATTCAGGCAGCCACTGACACTGTATACATGAGAGGTCCTGATACTGCAGACTTTTGTCAAGGGTGTAGAAATGCTCACATAGAGAAGACAGACACACTTAAGAGTAAACAAAACTTAAAAAAGCATAACATGGGCTGTATTAGTTGGTGAAACCAGTTCTCATTCCCATGGATGACAGTGGCCATTTTCTGACTGCAGTTGCAGATCAGTGCTGGTAAGAACGCCACCATCTTAACTCCCCTGTACGTCATATTGACTCTTTAATGCACAGTGTCAAGGTGCTGCGGAGGTGCAACAAGTAAACAAACAGAAGGAGCTCCCCTGCTGCCTGATCTCACCTCTCTAACACCTCTGTGGATTCACTTTGTCCCTCATTACACTGATGTGGCGTTACATAAACATCACGCCTTGACCTGGCAGTCTGAGTGGGGTTAATGAGGAGGAGGGAAGTAGAGAGGACTGTTTGAATGACTGCTAAGTTTTCAGATGAAAAAAACATCTTTGGTAAACTCTGTGATGGCTAATGTTAGCAGCTGCTTGTTAGCAGGACTTTGGTTCTTCCAAAAAGATCTGCTTCAGTTCAGTCATGACTAAGCTCATTGTTAATCTGCATTTTTGTGGTGACTGTGGTTTATAATGTGATTGTATTTACTCATATTTTACTCACTGTACATTTGATTTGAGTCATTGACCTTTTCGGTTGAATAGGAGGGAAAATAGATCAAACAATTTCATATTGAAATGTCAGCTTTTGTTTTCTACTTAGTTCCTAAGTATTAAATTTGAGTTATGTTAAAAGTACCCACAGAAAGAGCCACATCCTGTCAAAATAGAGCAGCAGTACACAAACAACAAGCAGACATTTGTGTTTATCACCTGTACCGGCCAGCTGCAGGATAGCTAATGTTGGATTTGTTGGACTGGCTGACGTGGTGTGAGTTAGAAAGCAGTGTGAGTGTGAAAGAGCTCTCTTCAGCATGTTATCAACCTGTAGACTGAGCCCCGCTGCAGGAACAAAGAGCACTTTTACCATCAGCCAAGTGGGACAGTTTTGTTGAACTTTGCATGACAGATGCAGACGGTTGGGCCATGTGAAGTTTTCTCATTGTTTTGTAAGAACTGCTTTATACTTTAAGCAAAATGTTTTCACTTAACACATCATAAGTTTATATGTTTATATTGGGCTTGAGCATGACTTGTTCTGAGCATGTACATATACCAACACAGTACATTGCTATACGCATGTTTTTGGGCAAATCTGCCAAGAAGGAGAAAAAAAGAAGCAACCATGGCAACTGGAACTAAATTGTTTTCCACTGCTATATAATGTGCACATTGCAGGAGGTGTGATGTTAGTGATGTGACCTTTGGCCATGCTGGCACTTGTATGTCTTTTCATCAAAACCAAGCACGCATTTTTATTCTTTTTTGACCAATGACGAAGATCCGCCTAAAGTGAGCCTTTAGTAGTCAGAGAACTGACCACTGTGCATGCATAGTCTGTGTGTCCCCAGTCAGACCAGCATCACATAAGGTGGAGACGATCTTCAGTTTGGGCAGAACTCTGGTCTGCAGCTTGTTACAGTCTGCTGTGATCTGTTACTTTGCTGCTGAAGGATGGTGATGGTGTGTGTTAGTTGCAGGTATTAGTTCAGTTAAGCTGAATTTTCCCTGCGTGGCCTGGTTTTTATTTAATTAGAGAAGTTAGGGGCATGAGTGACATGGCTCCAAGTCCATGCAAATACGCTGTAGGTTAGAAAGCATGTAGTCCTGCCTAAATACCCAACATCATATGTGAGAAGGTTGTTTAACCCCTTAAATCCTGTTGTATCATTTTTGATACATATTTTTATGATACCTCTATCTAATCAATATGATCAACAAATCACTAAAAAATCTGAATACAATCAGATAAATGACAAAAATGTCTTCAAATGGATTGTCGTTGCCAAATGCATGTATCAATTGACACATAAAATATATATGTTGAATTTTATGGACATTTAGATTTCAGTAGAAAGTGAAGTCAACATTTCAGCTCCAAAAAAATGCATTTTCTGGCTATAATTTGTGTTTTCAGGCTTTAATGGGTTAAGTTTGGTTGAGATAGCACGCATAGTACTGCATTACCATCCATGAATCATGTTCAACAGGCTCAAATGGCTGACATCACATGGCTTTGTCCACTTCTTTCTACAGTCAATGGTGAACACTGGAATTATTTTTGATCAGCTGATTGTGCATTCTTAGCAAATTGGCCAATATTGATCTGCACTCTTCACTGACAGAAGAAACCGTTCTGAAGCAAATTGTGTCTGCTTCCCTGGTGTAAAACCACCTTAAAATTGCACAGGCATGAAAATCATTCACCTATTGGCAAAATTCTCCATTTTGAAACCAAAATACCTACCTACATGAATCGTGTAGATCCGATTAGAATTTTTGGGGGGTTGTATGGATGGGACATGGAGGTTTACCAGAGATTATCAGTGAACTGTGAACATGTGAACATGCCTGAAGGGAGCCTTCAACATTCACTCTACAAGCCTAGTAGCATGGAAATTTTACCGCAAAGGACCTCACATAGGAGAATACTGCTACCTGGTTTCTTTATGAAGTTTGCAAGCAGATCACTCATGCAGACCAAAGCATCAGAACCTGAAAAGAAAACTCCTCGCAGATCTGGAAAGTGGAATTTAGCTAACATTAGTTGCCTGGCTGAATTTGGTGAGTGATTGTTTCACTAATTTCCATATATTCTGGTATCTAAGTTACTCAGGAGCTCCGTTGAAATAGTATTAACAATAGCTACAGGTAATATATCACTATAAGTATTAAAGCAACGTAAAAGCATCGTGCCACCGATGCATAACACAGCAGGAGAGATGTACTTATACATACTGTCTTGTAATTCTGCTTTTTCTCTCAAAATGCATCACAGGCCCACCTTTTTCACCCCTGACCCGTTTTCATGCCTGATGCATATGTAAGCCTCAGCACATGTGAAATCTCTCTGGGGGAGTTGAGCTCACACTGAGACACACGAGGACTGAGATTAAAGTTTTGAGACCAGGTCCTGATGTTTTAAAAACAGGTAACATTGACTTTATATTTTGCTGAAAGTTTAGTCTCAGACATGGACGTTCATAACGCAGTAAAGCTGCACATCAAGTCACATCACCGTCCAGCTCTTGAGGATTCTTTGTTTTGTGAAAACATTATCTGGGTTCGAGAGCTGTTTTCTATCTTGAAAATGAAATACAATGAGAGAGAGGTAAGGGGGGAGAAAAAGAGAAGTGCAGGCCTGGCTGGATTAGGAGCGGGCCTGTTTTTCCTCTCCATGTCAATGCACTCCTGCAGCAGGATGGATAGATAGTGACGGCCTGCCAGTTGGTTTTCATTACGTCCTTTGCACTTCAGACCTACGCTAAAAAAACAGCATCCCTCCCTTCCTCCTTCCCCCTCTGCACCGAGCACACTTTTCCCTCTGAAGGAAAGGTACAAAATTGTTTCTGAAAGTGAAAAAAAAAATTGCCAGAGGGGACTTTTTCCAATGTATTTTTCTAATATCCTCTTCAGACTTCAAGTCTCCCCCTGCATGCCTTTTTTCTTTTAAGTAAAACCCTGTCATCTACCCTGTGGGGGCTTCGCTGGAATGCTGCTTCAATATAAGATCTGTACCTTTGCATTCTCTGTAATGCATGCCTATGTGTGTCCAAATGGGTCTCCACATGGGGGGAGAGGGGAAGGTAGGGGAGGGGGTGCACTTGGGGATATGGGAACAAGGTGGAACTGTGCTTTGTTTGTTGCCCGCTGCACATACCAAAGCAAAATTGAACAGCAATAAAATAAGGCACAGATGTGCATTACTGGCTCAGACTTCAATTGTCCGCGACCCGGGTGGAGGCCCGGTCACATTGTATTAAAAGGTGGATGGTCTGACTCTCTTCCCCCCCGCTCTCGCTCCTGAAGGCCTGTTATCTCTCCAACATGCTGTGCTGCCTGGATGCCAGCATAGCGCTTCGATAACCACAACCAGAACATCTACCCCCTCCTTCACTGGTCTCCTCACCCTCTTCGGCTCCGAGTCACGCCATGCTTTACCTACGGGAGCGCCCAGCTTCAAAGAGAGCGAACTCGCACACGCATCAGAGCCGCAGCGGGCTGATTCTGAGTGGATAAGACAACTCCTGTCTGTTCAGGGAGAGGCTTTGGCCTTTGACCTGCTGGCTTTAACATTGACAAACTGAACTGTTCATTATTTCAATCAATCAGAGATTCCTTCCTGTGCACGCCTTCTGCTTGAACTCTCTCAGCATTAGCTGCTTGTCTCTGCAGGGAAATTAAAAACATGCAACTTAGTGTGGAGGGAACTCAGAGGCGTTTTGATCTGAGTCAGTAAAGCAGCAAATACGCCACGCAGAGAAATAACACAAAACAAACTTCAGATATTAAACACACAGTATGCTGAATTTCACTGCCAGGTCCTAATCAAAACAATAACAAGAGATCAATCTCTGCTGACTTTGGTTTGGATTTGAGGTCTTTTCTAATAAAAAACTGTGCTCCATTAGGCGTGTTCACAATAATTAGAGGTACCGCAGATAATTTGAAGCCCATTACTATTGGCCAATAATGAATCATGACCCACCCACTCATCTCTTATCAATACTCTTGGCTGTGGCAAATTGAGTGTAAACGAGCAACTGCATCTATCAGCTTTAATCTATCATCAATCAGTTTCTGACCAGTTCAGTCGTTCCCCAGAAGGGTCCCAGGTCCTGATTAGTTTGGCCTTTTAAATCGTGTCTTGGGTGTCTATTAAACTTGTTAGCCATTACAAAAGCAGTGTTGAAGCTAGCAGGCTGAATGCTTGTTTTTGGCTAAACAGTAAAAGTAAAATTAGTTGAAGAATTCTTTGGTGTGCTGTTCATATCTGGTATTGCCAATAAAATGGTTTTAGGTGATGCATTCAATGTCTCATCAGAATAAAGATATAAGGTGATGCTTTCAAAGCCCTTTTGATTAAGTTAGATGGTGTAATAATGGTTAAATTCATAAAATGATGATTTGGCATTTTAGGTCCTTTTGGTTAGTGACAGTGAGGCGATGCAGTTGATGAAATGTTCAACGATGCGTTTACGATCAATCCAGTAAAGCAAAATGAATGTGAATTGTTTTAGGTCCAGAAGATAGCCTGGCTGTAGGAGGGTTTTGTTTAGGGTCCCCTGGCAGTAAAACGTCAAACAGATTTAGTATTTGTGGAAAAGTCAATGCTTAAAAGTAAAATACCTCCATTCAGTGTTTGAGTGTTATATAATAAATAAGGAAAGCTGTTAAAGGGTTTAATTTTGTGCTGCTAGTGCACAAAGCCTTGCAGCAAAGTAACATGATGGCCTCTTTTAACAGCTTCTGTCTTGGGTAGAAAGTGGGTGGAGTTGAGCAACACGTTCGTACTTGATTTGTTAATGACGTCTCTGATCACATTCGGATTCAGATTTAAAGAAGAGGGGTCAAGGGATGAAGTTAGTTACTAATGTGATAGCTCGGCAACAGATTGACTTATGGTGCATCACAAGTAGGCAGCTTAATATATGAACAAGATATGACAACAGAATGGCAGCTTTCAGTCCAAGTGTCAGTTGTCATATTAAACAGTTACTGTTACATGCAGTGTGTCCTTGGCAACACAACATGCTGTTGTGTCTTGTCATGGTGACTCTGTCATGGTAGCCTCTACAGTTTGTAACCACAAAAATAAGAATTTCTGTAGCTATGATAGCTTGAAAATTTTGATCTGATGTCAGCAGTCAACTAAAAAGTGTAGAATATAGGATTCATCATTTTTTAGGTGCAAGAATTACTACATGTAATTCATGATGTGTTGGAACTTTGACATTTACATCAGTTCTTTGGTGTAGATTAAGAAGGATTTAATATTTTGTCTCTGCAGATCAGAGGTGTCCGAACATTTTTATAAAGGGCCTCATAAAGAGGAATACATGGACGAGTGAGACACTTGCTGCACCTCGCTTTTGGTGTATGTAAGTTTAAGTTTCAGGGTTTAGGGGTGTCTTATCACTTGTCGATGGGCCCTTGTGACAAAGTAAATGTGGAAGCGCAATGTGCACGATTGATGGTACTTGCTACTGTTATCAAAATGTCTCTATTTCAGGGGCCAATTCAAAATGGGCAGCGGGCCGCATTGGCCATCAGGACTCCCTTGCTGTAGAGGATCAGATGCAGCTCTTTTCCCCTCCTCTTTGGAAACACTCAGATAGAGGGGCAGAGAGGTAATTGGAGGATGTGGTATTGAGCTCTATGCTGATTTACTGACCTTACCATGTCTGATGAAAGGGGGTTGGAGAGGTTTTAAGCTGCAGAGTGGATTTCATAGTCATGGCGTCTGCCTGTAGTGAGCAGTTAACACATGTAGGTGGAGGCTTTTTACATCATAAACCAAAGGAAGTAAAAAACTGAGAGTCTTAAAAGCAGAGCACAGCTCTCCTTGAACTGAGAGTTTGGTAAAAGGTGTCATGTTCTTCTGCTCTCCAAGCCTCCTCCAGCAACATTAACAGCAGAGAGAATTGATTTTGCAGGCGATGGGACCTTTAATCCAACCTCAAACACACAGGCCTGGGCTCCCGGAGCCTCTAAACTGTGTCTGTATGGTTCTGATAAACGCACTTTGTGTAGTCATGGGAAGACCCCGCCAAACTCTTCTGCTGCTCTTCATTTTTGATGGCAGTTGTCCAGACTGAGACTAAAAGGTTTCCAGCTCGCTCAGCCTTGTTGTCAGTAAAAGCTTCGCCATCAGCGTCGTCTTGCATTTGTTTCATTTTGGTTAGAAGAAAACGCATTGCTTTAAATTGACCCATAAATCTCTTGAGACTTTCATCCAAACATTGTCTCTTTCTGATTCTGTTGTGAGAGGACGACTATCACACACACACAGACACACACTTCTTCATCTGACCCCCCTGCCAGAGCTGTAAATGTATACCCCTGCTGAATGAAACCTGAGACTAAATCTGAGCTTTTATTACGAATCAGGAAGAAGAAATGAAAGGAGATTTGTGGAGATTTATGACTCAGTCTGATTTAACCTTTGACTGGTGATTGAAGATTTTTCTAATCTTGTTCCAGGTCGATATATCAGAGCGTAAATTGTTAGAGTTTATTGTCAGTGTTGCCATATTCATCGTGATTGTGATCTTTTTGTGTTTGTTGTTGTTGGGTATAAAAACACATGTCAGCAGGAGACAGTGAAAGGCAGAGGACTGTCCAAATGGCTGCTCACTCTGCACCTCGCGCCAAGCCGAGGAGGGACTGTATGGGAACTGTTTTCAGCTCCAGAGCCTGCAGATTTTCCAGATAGCGTATCTGCTGCTTTATCTCTGCCAGAGACGGTTTGTATTGGACCCAGACCCTTCAGCGAGCATCAGTCTGTAGATACAGAGCAGAGCAATTACAATTCCTGACCAAACTGCAGAGCCCGTGGCCACTTCCAGCTGAGGCTCCAGTAGGTTTGACTCGGAATCACAAGACCAATGTGCACACGCCGTGCTCTTATCTGCTGAAGCAGAGGAGCTAAAGATAGGGATAAAGAGCAGCGGAGCTATCAAGATGGGAAACAGGATCACTCAAATGACACGCAGACGAGTAATCCCACTGATCACGCCTAATTAGTTCACTCAAAGGGGGAAAGTCTGAATATTAGGCTCAAGGTATCTCTTCACTTTTATCTTGTGCAGTTTGCTCTGTGAGTGGAAAATATGCAGGAGGACCTGAACCAAACTTAAAAGACTGATGAGGCACGAAGGCTTACTTTGATGAAGAAGCTCAGTGCTCTGTTAATCTTCATGATACATCAGATTTTAAGACTATAAATTGTCCCGGTGTTCAAACATATTTTCACTTTTATGAAGTAGACACAAGATTTACAGGCATTTAAGCTCAGCAAACACCGTAATCTCAGCAGGATTTTGGGTTGTATTGCTTGCTATGCAGTCAGAGCAGATTTCAGACCAGTTGTGTGTTGTTTGTTGTGTGAAGGGGTGGAAATCAAAAACTAATTTCAACAGAAACTAAAAAATCAGTCTCAAAATCAATCTCATTAAACCTTTTGCTTATCAGTTTCTTGATCCATTTTATCCACTTTGTTCTACATGCTTTTCAAGTCAAAAACGTCACACTCTCATTAGAGGCCGTCAGAATCATATAAGAATTTGGGCAGAAGTGGTCACTATGGTTGATCTGTTTTTTTGACTGAAAAATGCTTTTTGCACTACCTTCAATGATCTCTGTTCAAGCCGTCACTTCCTGCTGTCTTCTGAAATTTTTTTAAACAGGATTCAGTTTGAGCACAAGATGACTTTTGCACACCTCTAGTTTTTGGTGAATCCTCTGCCTGGCCAAAAAAAGTCGCCACCAATAAAAAGGTCACACATCCTAATATTTCACTGGACCACCTTTTAGCTTTGATTACGCCATGCATTTGCTGCGACATTGTTCCGATCAGCTTCTTCAGTGTCTCAACATTTGTCCCAGATCACAGCACTGCCCCCACAGGCCTGCACAGTAGGCACTAGGCATGACGGGTGCATCACTTCACCTGCTTCTCTTCTTACCCTGATGCTCCCATCACTCTTGAACAGGGTCAGTCTGGACTCATCAGACGACATGACCTTCTTCCAGTCCTCCACAGTCCAATCTTAATGCTCCCTAGCAAACTGAAGCCTTTTTTCCAGTTTGCCTGATTAGTGGTTTTCTTAAAGCTACACAGCTGTTCAGTCCCAATCCCTTGAGTTTCCTTTACATTGTGTGTTTGGAAATGCTCTTACTTTCACTATTAAACATACCCCGAAGTTCTCGAAGACAATGGTTCCCCACTATCCAGTTTTTAATAATACGTTGGACAGTTCTTAACCCAATTTTAGTAGTTTCTGCAATCTCCTTAGATGTTTTCTCTGCTTGATGCATGCCAATGATTTGACCCCTCTTAATCAGACTAACATCTTTTCCATGACCACAGGATCTGACAAATCTGATAACTGATATCAAATCCTTTTTTTAAAAACCTTTTTGGGCACTCTTCTTACAGTCAGCACCTTCTGTTACAATGGCGATCATGGTCGCAATAGTCCATGGGCCATCAGTCTACACATAACTCTGGGTCTGGGTGTGTTTTCAGCAGCATCATAGTGAGAGCTACAAACTGTAAATCGTCCAGTTATCAATAATTAAAACAGCAACACTTCAGCACAGGTTGCTTCACATATAAGCAACAATAATAATGTAGCATATTGTGACAGTAGTGTGGTGACACTTTAATTTCCCCGTCAACACAGAGGCGACCGAAATTGAGTTTTTAAGAAACTTCACCATGGAAGGAGTTTTCCAATGTTTCCAGCATCTGAGGGGCTGATTACATGAGGACAGAAGGACAAAACACAAAAAAAGCTGCAGGCTCAAAATAGGCCTGTGTTCAAAACATGGATTCATCGTTGGGGATTCAACAGAGTCGATACGGCCTCAATGTTTTAACAGTTATTATCAATACAATTTGGGTGATGTTAACAATGGCACAGTTCAAAGTAGAAGCCAAACTACATGATGAAGCACCTGTTTAAAATGTAAACTTTGGTCTAACATCTTTGAGGACCTGAATCTACCTCCTTGACTTAACCTACTTGCCAGACAATGACAATGTTAAGTGCTGTCTTGCTCTGTATTTGTTTGTGATTGTCCATTGTTCTGTTTGTGTTCTGTGTGATGGTGTGCTTTGGAAACATGATATGGAAGGCTAAAATTTCCCTTTTTCTGGGACAATAAAAGTTCATCTATCTATCTATCTATGAATTTAAGTTTATGAAGTTGTAGAATCATTTAAAACTCATCCTTGTTCTTTTTCTTCTTGAAATAAAAAACAATACTTGTCAGGAATTCTGTCCAAAGTGTAGTCAATGTTAACAATTTCTGTGTGTCAGGATACATATCCTATTGTGGCCTTCATGTTGGGATATCTATCGTATCGTGAGGTTGCTGGAAATACCCATCCCGAGTTCAGAATCGCTCTCCTACATGTTGACCTGGCCTGAACTTTAAGTAAATAATCAGAATCATCCGGAAAGCAGTCGCTCTACATGAGCCTTCTGATGAAGTCCCGAAGATGAAGCAAAGCTTTGACCCCAAGACAAGATGTTAAGTTTGTCAATAGCATCTTAAAGTGGATTAAAACATGGTCATTTAACATCGATAATGAATCTAAGGAGCAAACATCGTTTTGGGGGGGAGTGTTTCTGTTCATGCCTGATGTAAGGACGCTGAAGTGAACACTGCTCCGTCTTTGAGAGTCACCCGAGCGAGCGCTGCTTGTTGTGAGTCTGTGGGCCCCAAGCCTCAGCGGGTTGTGTGTGGGAGCTGCTGGTGCTGTGGGACCGTCCCGCGGTGTGAGAGCGAGGATCTGGAATCATCCGAACCCCCTGCTGCAGCTCCAACATCTGCTGGCCCGCCGTAACCAATCACAGGGAAGAACTGGGAGCTGTGACAAATCGGCCTGCTCGGTGATCTTTTCAGGGGATCCTGGTGGAGGGGTCGGAACAAAAGCCAAACCCCCACCACCCCCAAACCCTCCCGCTGCATCCACCCTCTCCATCCTCCCCACAGCCCTCTGGCTTTGATATTTTAGACCCCTGCGTGGAGGAATAGCCTCCCCTGTTCATATCCCCCCTCACACCCTCCTCCACACAAATAATCCCATGGATCATGACAGAAAAATGACGCTGCCTTAAGAATCCTGAGCATTGTTGACATACATCTCCATCCCTCTCTGAAAGGATGTGTGTCTCCTCTCTTTGGTCACCTTTCACAGGATACTTTGGGATGTTCCCATGCAGGAATTTAAAATCCTCGCCTGGAGAGACGTCTCTCATCTGCAACCTCAGCAGTCACACTGTCTATCTGGTTACTCATCTCTTATCTGCACATTCTCGCTCTAAGCCCAGATAAACGAAAGCCTGAGGATGAGCAGGCGTCATGGAAGCAGACAGACAGGCAGAGCAACAGCAGTTTTCCAATGTGAGATAATCAGACCACAGATATGTAACTCCTGCATAATAAATCAGAGTTTGAAAGTTGATTTGGAGGCCAGCGTTTGATTGGATTTGTGAAAACAGACACGCAGACTGTGGGCTGAAGCAGACGGCCCTGGAAGAACCGTCCAGACAGCAAGTCCTCCGGCCAGCCCTTCTCAGCGGGCTAATGACATGGCTCTCTCTGAACATCTGAGGAATTGGCAGACAGGCAAAGGAGGGATTGGGTTCACTGAGTGAAGTGCAGAAGGTAATTATGGGATGTAGTAATGGAGAGACAGACGGAAGAGACAGGGGGCACATGGAAGTATGTGGCAGAGGGCCTGTTGACACAATGGGTGCCCGCACAGAGATGACATGAG
This sequence comes from Scarus forsteni, assembly GCA_036419115.1. Classification (NCBI taxonomy): domain Eukaryota; kingdom Metazoa; phylum Chordata; class Actinopteri; order Labriformes; family Labridae; genus Scarus; species Scarus forsteni. The sequence continues at coordinate 13,456,410 of JAZDUH010000198.1, forward strand.
CTCCATCCAGATGATAGGCCGTGACCAGCTTGAATTACGCCGTGCTGAAATGTGTCCGTACGATCCCCTCCTGAGGATCATATGATCCTGTTGTTTCCCAGGAAGACTTCAAACAATCAAAAGATGAGTTGACGCTGCCAAGTGCGACCACATCAGAGCACATAAATCATGTTCAGTGGATATTTGACACCCAGCTTCTCACTTTCTGAGAGATTTTCTCCTGGTGATGCCCACAGAGCACCTGTGAGGTGCCAGTCTTGAGTGTGTGCTCTCTATGTCTGATCCATCAGCTGTGATGGGCTACAGTGTCTGCTTTTGTCTGCTCATACAGTATCCTGTGATTGTTTTGTGTTTAGTGGGACAAAAGAAGAAGAATTATGTGAATCAGACAAAATTTAGACTAAACAATAATTTCTGCTCCTCCTTCCCACTCTCATCAGACACAGAGCTCATTATCACAGCCTCTTCTGATGTGAGCGTTTCCAAAGGGGAGGGGAAAAGAGCTGCATATGTTCCTCAACAGAAGCTCAATTGTCTTTTTTTCCACTCACCAGGACGGGGGACCTTCAAATTTGTCCTCATAGCCAGATGATCCAGTGGGTGCAACTGTAAGAAAAGCTTAAGTTAACAATTAGAATTTATTAAAATCGCGATATAGTGATTTTTAGAGTACATAAATATATTTTTCATTGTTTAAAATGTATGTTGAAATGCTTACAACTAACTTTTACAGAAACAATTACATCCAGTGTAGCTTTTATTTTTGTGGAAATATTCCTATGTTCATGTTTTTTTGGCACTCTCTCATGTTTTCCTCATATTTACATATTTTATGTACACTTAAAGGTGACTGCTCGGCCACATTAAGGGTTCAGGGGTTCATGTGGCCCCGAGGCTGCCCGTAGCCAGTCCTGACCTACACAGAACCCACAGATACATACATGCAGAATCCACACCGAGTGGGATTCAAACCATTAACCTACTTGATGGGAGGCAACAGTGCTTGGCATGCAGCCCAAGCAAAAAGCCTCCACATCAGTTTAGATATCAGTTTAGGGAATCTATTTTCTTCTACATATATATTTTTTCTTTAACAGTTACAGTGTCAGATCATAACAGATTCACTTCATTCATCAATCCGCCTTATATCACTGTCTTTATTGTCCAGTGTCCTCTTCTGTCCTCCTGAAATTAGTCCATTTCTCCCACTTTCCTACAAATTGTTTCCTGTTATCTTAATTTGTACGTAACTTTCTCCATTATTTCTTCAACTGTGAGCTCTCCCTGTGCCCCAGTCGATGGTTCTACTTTATACCTCAATCTGGTAATTACTTTTTAACTTGCCATTATTGGTATTTTAACATTGTACTTACCTTTTCTTTCTATTATATCGTGTGATACATTTTTTAAATACAGTAACTTAAATGTTTTGGTCATCTGATATCCTATTATCATAATTTGCAAGACTTTCCCTCATTTCATCCCATATCCTTAATCTCATGGGCAGGACCAGAATATGTTTGTGTGGTCTGCGTCAACATGTTGAGATGATCTCCAGCATGGCTGTTGTGTGGATACCAAATTCTTCCTAATCTTTGGAGTTATAAAAGACACAATTTTTTTGGTTAAACTCTCTCCAAACTCTGGAGCTGGTGGCTGTGCTCTGTGATTTACACATGATAAAAATCCTCTTCTGTAATTTGTTCTTTCATCTCTTTTTCCCATTTTTCCTCATATATGTTTAGGACCTTTAAAAGGGACACAGTGAACTCTGGCAGGAGTTGCAGTTTTTTGCAGCCTTCCACAACAGCCTCACTTTTAGACACCAGAGGCTGTGGCTCAGTCTGATCTCTATCTTCGCTCTGCAGCCTGAGAAGTAATCAGATTACATTTGAATTTACTGGCAGTGATGAAAACTTGACTCTCCCCCGGTGAGTGTCTAAATCATCATCGGTGAAAAGACTCGGGCGCTGTGAGCAGAGATGCATTTTGATTTACTGTCCCGTGTTTGATCTGCTGTGATCAGGCTCTCATCAAAGGGAGCCCGTATGGCTCTGGTTTCGGAGCAGATGTGTCTGGGTATCGGGATCACCTGGGGTAGTCTCGGCCTCCTGGCGGGACCAGCTGCCCTGCAGGAACAGGTGTCTAATGGCTATAAAATCAGGTTCGTCCAGTTCATCGTTACCACTTGAATTCGCGCATTAGCCAATCCTCTCCCTTTCATCCCTCAGGCTGTCACTTCATATTTATCTAATTGGTGTTACTGGTGAAGAGGCACTGACCTGCCGCCCTTCACCCCGTCCACCAGCCTCCCTCCCTCCTCCTCCTTGAGACCCGGGCCTGGCCCTCTCACCGGCCATTAGACCTCATGTCTCCAGCTCCATACATGCACTTTACTTTTATGCACCTCTGCACATTGAACTCTGCCTAACCCTGCTGGTGGTGAGCCTCTGACAGATCAGATGTGGCTGACCGTCTCACTGCTGAGGGACCAAAAGGGGGGCACGGATTCGGCCTATATGATGGGTCCGTAAAGAAAGTTCATCACAAAGTTTAAACAAAAAGCCTCACTGAAGCTCTGGTTGATGCCTTTACACTGTGGACTGCTGTCAGACCACTTAAGGCAGAGTTTACGACTGTGATAAGTTATAAAGGCAGTTCAAACATACTTCGGGGGTGTGTGGGGGGAACAGTGGAATTAACACACTGCATGCTCGGAGGGATCCGGCTTGGTATGTGCATTTGATTTGTCGGCTCACTCCCAAATGACGTTGGACATGGGTGCTGCTAAAGTTGAGCTAGGATTAGCCCCATCTGTGAACTCTGCACATTATTCACATTTTGTTCCCAACAGATTTTTTACCTGTTATACAACAACAGGTCATATTAAATCAACTTTTTTTTATCTAACTTGGGAAAAGCTTTTTCCTTTCACTTTGGCTGTGAATTGTCTCTTCCCTGTCTACAAAGGGTATGATGAGAATTGGTAAGACTGTATCGAAACCAGTGCTATTAAAACAATCCTGCTAATCGATCTAATCCTTTACTGATTCCCTTATTGATTCCTGCAGATTTTCCATGTAGGTAAATGTTGGCTTGTAGATTTTCAGTGGCAACAATGTCAAACACACGTCACAGCATAGATGACTGCCTCTAAATATTGCCAGTGTTTCCACATCCTAAAGGTTGTGCAGTAAGCACAAAAAAATTAAGCCACAATTCTGACACTTCTGAACCCCATCAGTGGAAGAAATTGATAAGGAAATTGTTTGGCAAAAGACGCACAATATCTATATGGAGCTGTTAATTATTCGCAACTGGAAATTGAACGGCTAAATGGAAGACATTTTATGTAAAAAGTTGTTTTTCTGAATAAGAAGGAACAAGTCTCAGGAAAATGCTCCGAGGGGGTCACTAAGGCCCGGTCTACACGACAATGGAAGTGGCCAAAAACTGACACTTTTTAGTAGTGTTTAGGCCTTCGGTGCCCAGAGTGCCTTAATCCACTAACTTTAGAAACCAGGGTCCATTGTGAACTCTTTTTAAAAAGTTTTCGGATCGGTCTCTAGACATGTCCATGCGCTGTACTCAGATAAAGGTTGCACACGCAACAGGAAACAACAACAACAACCGCTTTGCCCGTCTACTGAGCAACAGACAGTATGTGCTGCTTACTGTGCCCGGTTTGTTATCCAGACAAAACTATCCAGACAGATTTGTTGTCCAGAAAGGAAACTCCTGTGTCACCATTGTTGTTTGCGAGAAGTTTGTCTTCACCAGTAAGAGTACGCTTGTTGTAACACCGCTGTTTCATTGCCAACTACCGGCCTGGCATGAACGCTACAGTGTTTTCAGTCATTCTCACAGATCCATGTGAACACATTGTTTTTTGTCTCTGTGGGAACGCGGAGCGCTTTTGATAATGTAAAGGGAAAACCTTTTCATTTTTGGTGACAACCTTGTCACATAAACGGGGCCTAAGGCTGGGGACAATGCACGCTTCACTTCCCCTTCACTTCCTTCTCCTTCTCCCCTCATTAATAATGTAACCATGTAGAAGTGGCCACCTAAGACACCGACTAAGTTGGCGAAGTAGCTACGAAACTCCCAGCTAACTCCAAAGTACAGGGCAGAGCAGTTTCTCAACAATTATCATGTGTCAGGTGATCAAATGTTCTGCAAATTTTGTCCACATACCATTGACTGGACCCCTAGAGACACGTTTGAGGACCACCTGAAGAGTAACTGACTGTATTTCATTACTTTATATTATGGCTAAAAGATAAATGGTTATTGTATCTATATTGAAATATGAACATTCGAGATATTGATATCGGAAAAGCAACGATATGAAGGATATAGATTTCCCCCACAATTGCCCTGCATGTACAGCTCTGGAAGTTACAAAACATTTCATGATTGCCCTTGAAAGCACCGCTTGGTTTTCAACGAGCCCGTAGTCATATCATATCATATCGATATCGAGATATCTGGCATGAATATTGAGACATAAAATTCTGTCCAAATCGTTCAGCCCTACTGTATGTTATTCTGTGTCTTGTGGTTAAATTTGCTTAAAATACTAAAACTGAATTCCCAAAAAATTGAAAGTGGAAAAAACTTGCCATTGGAAAAACTCAAACGGACGCTGACGGACAGGATGTACAGACGGCTGACAGGAAGCAGGGCCCGACTCGACTGCAGTGTCACTGAGAGGGAGTTTTAAAACCGAAATGCTGAACAGGACCGGAGGAGGAGGGGGAGGAGCTGAGTGGACGTCCTGAGAAGCGAACACTGGCGCTCTGAAAGCGTTTCAGTCAGGAAGGCACAGTGGCTGGTGGGTAATTTATAGCACAGAAAGGCTTGTAGGGTGAAAAACATTATTTTAGCGGCCCCCACGTACTAATAGAAGCCAGATGTGGAGGGATTAACAAAGACCAGCCCCCCCACCTCTCTCTTTCTCCCTCAACCTGCCCCCCAGCCCCCCTCGCTGGAGTCCCTACTGTCTCATTTTCATCTACTCTCTCTTTCATTCTCAATCTCAGGCTCTCTCTTGCATATTTTTCCTGGGAGTGCGAGCTGCAGTGGGAATACGAGAGCAGTCAACACTCTGGTTTTTGAGGTGAGACTTCACTGAGCCTCTTCAAATAGATCCTCTGTTATCCCACCCCCCCTGAGCAGACGGGAGCCCCGTTGGTCGCTGATGTCACTCAACTGCAGGGCCTGCACAGGGCTGCCAGGCCAGCAACAAGACAGCCTGGCATCACTTTACCTACCCAGCGCTATCAGAAAGAAATTTGCTTCCCTCTCAGTGAGCTCTCCAAACCACCAGGATGCCATGACTAAACAGAAGAGATACTCATGCAAGGAAGGAGCCAAAATCTTCAAAAGCTTCTCAAAGTTGGAAAGCTCATGGCAGCTTCACAAAAGCCAGAGTGCCATTACCTGTCCTGGCTTTGAAGGCAAACCAACAGACGTGCAGAAACCTAAACTGCAGCACCAGAGGACGGCTAGATGAGAAAGTAGGACAGATGTTTCAAGTCGGTTTGAGCGCATTAATCACTAAAATGTGCTGAGCGAGAGAGCTGCCAATGAAAAGGTCCTGCTTTCCTTCCAGCAGAGCGGGGTATCGGTTCCAAAGTCAACACATTATGTAAATTGAATAAGATTATTTTCGCTCTTCCCTCAACACTTACATCATCACCTGGGAATAAAAGCTTGATGTTGCAACACGCGCTGCAGCCTCACAAGACCTCTGGTGCTGGGATGAAGGAATCCAAGTCAGGGCAGGTGCTTCTGGGAAACTTTTCCAGTTTGTTCGACCTACATGAACATTAAACTGTATCCTAAGAAATAGTTCTGCAGTTCACCATATGGTTACAGAGTGAAGTTCAAGGCTGTTTAAACAGCTTGTATGTAAAGATTGGTTCAGTTTATTGGCGCATTGAGTTGCAGTAGCAAAAAAATCCAATTATTAAGTGGTGCAATGATGACACTATTGGAGGCCAACCTGAAAGTTAGGGCTTCATTGACTAACAGCCATTGAGTGCATTACGGAAAAAATACAAAAACATTTTAGAGAGTCAGAATCAATAACACTACTCTAGCATAGAAATTTTCTTTTAAAGTAGAGATGTAGCGATCCTCAATGAAATATTGAACTGAGTTCCACACACATTTTATTTGCAATGTTTTCAATTTGGAGTACACACAACACAACTATCAGTCATTTTTACCCTTTTCTCTCCATGATTGCACTGCTGCATTTGTGCCTGTGAGTCTGAGAACAGGGAAGAAGAAACTCCTGCACACTTGATCAAGTTGGGCTAAGATACACCACTTTACTTTGTTAGTAGAGGCTGCAAATCAGGGAGCATCGCTCTTTTAGTTTTTGTGGGAGTAAGGGTAGATCAGCATTTATCAAACCTAAAAATCAATAAAGTTTGAGCTAATTTATACAGCTTTCAAGTCTTGGCCCCGCTGACGCAGTATCGCTGTATATCCAAGGGTGAACAAACACACAGGAAAGGTTTTTTTCAAAACCGCCTCCTACATGCTACTGCCATGAAGTTTACAGTATATACTGCTCAGTGCTCACTGCACATCTGACTGCCAAACAGCTGTTACCTGTAGTTTGCCACACCCAGCCAAGTTAAATCTTCTTTCTCTCTTTGTTTTCTGGTGGGTGACGACCATCAAAAGATCCATTACTGCCACCGAAAGTAATCAAGTTTATTTTTTCAATTAAGCAGACGAAGCTATGAGCCTTTCTTCCCCAGTTCAATAATTTAGCTGATTTATGGTGATCAAAGTAAAAGAACCGAAAGTAGCTGTAGCTCAACGAATGGGTAGCACAGCTAAGTTAACATCTATTAACAGACTGAAACAAAGCTTATCACTGATTTATTTGTTTTGTATGATTTTTACCACTGAGCACTCACATGAGAAATGAGCATCTTCCATGTAACAATCGGATAAATGTTAATGTAGTGAGTTTGATCTACTTTATTTTTATAAATGTAGCACCATTAAAGCTAATATTACTAAGGCAGACTGCCATTTTAACTCTGGCCGCTTTGCATTGTGGGACACAGTACATGAGGTAGACTGGTCCAATGCATTCTGCTGATTTTTCCTAAAGCAGTGCGACATCTGGCATACTGCAGATGTTTCAAACATTTGCATGTTGGATAGTACATACTACATTTGGCCAGTATAAACTCCAAGCATATCAACATTGTGAGTTAGGTTAACTTAAAATGCAGCCCGGTTTTTCACAGTGGATTTGTTTGCTGTGGCCTCCGAAACAGACTCAAAACACACTACACCACAGCAAAAGAACATCCTCATCGTCGTCTCAAAATGGCCGTGAAAAACAGTCCAAACTTTGCCAGAAGTTCTGTTTGTTAAAAGGTTTGATCAGTTTTTAAGCCTCTGCTGAAGCCTGTTTCAAACAAACTTAATGAGCCTTAACAATGAGCCTTGGATGTTGTTGGCGATGTTGTGATGTGTTTGATGACAGCTCAGAAAAAAACAAGTCAGGCTTAAAAATAACATTTGTCTTCAAGTTTTTTTCAGGAAAAAGAAGATTAAGATTAGTCTAAAAACTTGAATAATTACAGTTCTGTTAGGGTAAGTATTGTGTTTTTTAACAGCTGTTGGCTTGGGTTAAAAAAAACATTGAAAATATTTTTTTTGAATGTATTGGTTTTTTGTTTGTTTTACTCTTACATCATAAACTTCTTCATGGTGTCCATAAAAAGCTTTTTCTAATAAAGCTGAAGAGAGTTTTGCCAATCACTCGACAAGTTCTCAGTTGATTTGATTGACATTTTCAGAGAATGTTGGTAGTTGCACAAGGGACAGGGATTACGTTTTGGTGGTGATCCACATAGCTGCCATTGGTAAATGATAGATTTTGCTCAATAGTTATCAAACTAAAAATAGTACTAACATGGTTCTAAGTGCCAGGAGTTGCTTGTCGGGGTCAAGGAAAGTGATTATGAGGATTACTCATAAAACTATCGCTTATCCATGTACCAGCTTTGTGCTCTCTGAGTGCTGTCTAGTTAAGGAATAAAAGTGCAGTATTACCATGAAACCAACATTTCCCACAGTCCTTGTAAATTGTTTAAATTTCTCTGTCATGACGTCCTACACTGAGGACGTGGGAGAAGAGCTGCTCTGCCTGCTGACATTGCAAAGCCCTAAAATTAAGACAGCGGTGCATGCAGCCATTAAATGCCGCATGAGACAGGGGCGGGGGTTATATGCCACGGAGGCCATGTGTGATATTGACGATGAGAAACATTTATCGTACTTTCAAAAGTCAAGTGAAAAGTTCAGTGATCTAGTCTGGTGCCTAGCCCCCTTTCTTGTGCACTCTGGGAGTCACCGCTCATCCGTTGGTGCTGCGCAGAAGATGGCTGTCGCAACGGGGTGTCACATTTAATGAAGGTCGATGTGACAATACATGATGAGCAGTTTTTTGTTTGACACCAAAACGTGAAACCTTGTCCGCAGTGATGTAAAATTTGAGCTTTGCTCCGCATGGACCTCCGCGGAGTCCACTCTGCGTACATTCTGCCCAAGTATGTTTGGGCCTTAAGTGTATTGTTGCATCCCCAGCCAAAAGTAAAAATGCTAACGAGGCTAAAGCTAAGACATCAACACTGCTGTCAACTGACTTCATTGTGACCAAGTTTCATATGTTTATTTCATGCTCCAGTGTCTTCGATTAAGGACTTTCCTCATTGTTTGACTTGATTATTGTAGTGCACAGCTGCGTTGATTGTGAGTCCAGCATTATCTTCATGAGGATAATCAACAGTTGTTTTATGCGTTTTCTCCAACAGTTCATGTTTGCCTCTTTTGGACAAGTGCTACTCCCAAAGCTGTAAAAGAAAATGTTGAACATTTCAGTCCCTTTCAACAACTTTACAGTGGTCCTACAAGCTCCACGAAAATACTTTAACGTACCTTGCCTTAAAGTCCACTCTTATGTTGGATTTTAACATGCCTGTAAACCCCCTGGATCCACCCCTGCTCAGAACAGACTGTTTTCGTGAGCTGAGGCAGTATTTTAACATGGGGTGTGTATGTGACTGTCAGTGCTTCTGCAGTCAACCTCAAGTGGGCATTTGAGGAACTGCAGCTTTTTTTTGCACTTTCACTTCAGCTTTATCTTTCAGTTGTTGAAGTTGCTGTTACTCCGTGCAAATTGATATCTGATGCGTTGTGTGTGCAGTTATGTTTGGTTAAAGCTGTATTCATACTCATGGCTGTGTTAGTCTTCACCTCTGTCGGCACATGTGTTAGTGTGTGTTTGCATAAGTGTGTGTGAGTGTGAAAGCAGCAGGGGCAGGAGCTCAGAGAATGACAGCGTGTCTGTGGCGGGCAGAAACTCGAACCCTCTGATCTCGCTCTCGGAGACTCCTGCCTCCCAGCTGTCACTGTGCCTCTGGCATCCCACTCGGCCTCTTGCCCCCCGCCCGCTCCCTTTGAAGGCGGCTACCCAGGAAATTGAAAGCTGTTTTCAAAGAAAGACAAGAGAAGAGTCGAGAAGAGAAGAGACGAGAGAGGAGAGGAGCACAGACACCGCTACAAAAAGGAGTGTGTGGAAGAGGGTGATGGAGGGGTTTGAGGTTAAAAAGGGTTTGAGATGTTATTAAGTGAAGTCCGTCTGTTGTTTCTGTCTCCACTGGAGTAAATCTGATCAATCGTTTTTATTAAGCAGAGTGAAACTGAGTAAGCAGGGATGGACTGAGGTTTGGATTGATAAGAACTGTCACATCTGTATATAAAAAATCATTAAATCAGCTTCTCTATCTTTATGATTTGTGATTTTTGGTTATTAGTTTTTTGTGTGCAAGTTAAAGCAAATCAAATAGCATGATAGCATTACCTTTAACAAAGCAAACTTTTCCTCCCTATTCTCCCTCCCATCCCCTCTTCCCCTCACCAAATAAGTAGAAGAAAAATGTGTTTAAACAATAGAACAAGATGAGAAAAATCAATTAAAAAAGACAAAGTAATGCTGATAGCAATGAGACCCTGGGTCTGGTATACAGATTGTACTTGTTCATGGACACAGACACACATGTCTGCCCTCTCCCTTTAATTCCATAGACAAATACTAAAAGCAGTTATAATATTGATGAATTCAAGGACATTTTTCTGGACATTATCTCACACTGCATGGACATTGTCCTCCCTCTGAGCTTCCTCCTGCTGAAGCAAGTTACCAGCATTAGCATTATGTCTTAAAAAACTTAGCAAAGGTCTCCAGATGTTATTAAAAACATGTTGTATACGTCTGATGATGTGTTATCTAATTTTTTTCCATTATTCTTGCTGAAACTCCTCATAATACAGGTCCCGTGCCAGATGGCCACTGAAACAACTCTAGCGTCTCAAACTATAGCGAAGCCTGTGGGCTGTGGCAGCACTCACAGTCTAAGTTTTATTTCTTTTCCCCAGCCTCACTGTTTAACCCTGCAGTACAGATGGATCTGCCCGATATGTTGTCTCTATTCAGTCAGATCCATCTTTTGAGTGGCTCAATCAGTGCCCCTTAAAGCAGGGGGGTGGAGAGCTATAACCAAGTGGACAGCAGGAAGTGAGTGCTGTACAGAGATTAGCATAGATGCTAACAGCTCTAAAAATCACTCAAAGCATTTCTTGATAGAAAGGATCATTTTAGTCACTTCCAGTGTGATTTGGCGAGAGTTTGTGCCTCACGTTTTTTGCTTTACGCCACAGCAGCATCTGCCTACAACAACATCTGATTGGCCCATAATGAAAACAACATATGCTGCAAAATATGCTATTGAAAGTTTATGCCCATTATCAAAAACTTTCAATGAGCTGTCACTAAGCTGGAACAGTGAAATATACTGAACAGTCCATCTGGTGTTTCAGGTTGAGAAGTCCTGATGTTGCAAACTTTTTGTCTTGTGAATAGAAGTATACCCCTTTTAGACTGGCCAAAAAACCTGTTTAAACCCAGTAACAATCGGCTATGTCGGCAGTTTGAAAGAGTTTCGACCCAGGTCCACTGATCCTGCAAGTAGCACAGGTTTTTATTGGCAGTGGGAACATCACACCCGGTCGACCCACTAGTTTACGAATGATGTCAGCGTAACGTGCCCATGGCATAACATCGCGCCCGTCCCCTCCGTCTGTAACTTATGACTCTTTACCATCTTAGCAACGAATTCCATACACCTTTGTATCATCAGCACGGAATTTGTACATTTTTAAAGAGGGACTAAAGTACAAAGTACAGAAAACCATGCCAACGTAGTCCATGCTCCTCTCCATTGTTTACATGGTTGTGTTTCATCGCGCTGATAATGTCATCAACGTGATGACTAGAGCTGCAGCTATCGAATCTTTTTGTAATCCATTACTCTAGCAAATTTTTGTCGAGTAATCGGATAACGGTTACATTGCGCTCACTGCTATTATTATTTTTTTTTGCATTGAATTACTACACATTATTAGTAGTAGTAACACACAAAACAGAAAAGCCAGGTCACTTAAATTAACAACTTATTTTTCTTATTTTGTACATTCTGAGCATAAATGGGATCTCAAAATCAAAATCTATACTTTTATTTTTACTCTGGGCCATATCTTGCTTTTTTCAGTATTTTTTTTTAAGTATGGTTATTTTTATTTTGTGTTCATGCTTGTTTCTTTTTGCTAAATTATTGCCTTTACTACTTTACCATATTGATGATCTTACTTTGCTTACTTTATTTCTAGGACCAAATCTCATACTTAGATACTAAGATAATTTAACTAGCTAATGTACATTTCTATAACATATGAAAGCATTCCCTACACCTGCTTCCTCTACTCACTGTCAGTGTTTCCTGTTCTACTCTCTGCAATCAAATTAAATGTAAAGTTATTGGATGTGAAAAGTTTGTGAACGAAATACACAATTCTGGGCAAGTAGCCTCTGCATAGATTTACGTTCTGAACCAGCCTTTACACGGAGCCTTAATCAAAGTAGGTTATTTACTAGCTCATATCTCAGTTATTGATCACATTAGCTGCTTCTGTTGATGTATCATGAGTGTCATCCTGTTGTGTCGCTCTGAGGAGTGCGGACTTCACGCACAGACCGGATGTTTACTGTGGACGAGCAGCAGCATTGACGACATGCTATCACGCTAAGCTACGTGCTAGGCTAATTCCGTTTGACATCAGACACACTGCACTGTGTTGTATTTTCGTCCTTTCCTGTAGTGACCACACACTTGGGACACTCTCTGCCATTTCTTCTGTGGACTCTCTCCTTTCTGTCCCTCTCTTTTCTCTTCCTTCATTATTTTAAAAGCCGCGCAGCAGCGGAAGTAGCAGGCGCGTTGTGCCACAGAAATGACCGTCCATGTCCAACACCGTGCACTGTATAGTAGTCCAGATATATAATTATATATTAAACGAGGCTTCAAAGCACACAATTTGCCTCGAAGATATTTTGTAATCGAATATTCGCGATTATTCGAGGAATCGTTTCAGCTCTAGTGATGACATCAGCTTGATACACCAGACGAGAAAAAACAGCTCCACAGCTCATCTACTGGCGATCAGACCCAGGTCTGCTGGCAGTGGGAAAGGAGTCACTTGCCGGTTGTTAGCATTGAAAACCTGCGTTGACTCGCTGATTTTAGTGTAAAAGTGTTAGTATTCTGTAACACGAGAGAGACATGTAAAACCCACTAAGTGCATTGAAAACTTCAGCAAGCATAAAACCTCTTTAATGTTAGACCAATCTGACAGGGCATGTAGCCAATCACAGGGATTTCAATGTCAAAGAGGTCATTAATCATTCTTATTTATTGAACATAAAAGCTTAAAGTGGGTATTTGGGAGACTTAAGGTATTTGACAGTCAGTAAAGTGAATCAGGCTGAATCCTAAAAGAAGCTGTTCAAGCAAAAAAAGATTTAGGGCAAATTTAAATTTCAAGAAGAGACAAGAATAAAGATGTGATAAATGAAGCATTTGTAAATCTCACTGACAAAAAGCCCCAGAAAAGCTGAAAACTGATTCTGTCCCCATGAGAAAACAAATCTGCAGCAGGATAAACTGTAGACCAATAATGAGCGTTCCAGCCTGTTGCTGTTGGAGTCCTGGTGGTGTGCGACCACATGTCCTCAGTGTTTCTACAACAGATGAATCTGGGCCCTCTGACCTGACATCCTGCTCCCTCTGAAGCCGTCAGGACTCCCAGGGAGAAACTCTCTCTTACAGTACAGAGCCGGCTTCAGACTTTCCCCACTGTCGTCTCCCAAACAATACAGGAGTGTGCCAGAGCGCCGGGGTTCCTCCAGTTCTGCCGAGGTTTACACTGGAATAACATTTTGATGATCCATGTCTCGAAGGACAGGAGCCAGGCGCAGGGCAGATGGTTGTGTGGTTTGGCCCAACGGTGGACAGATCCCAAGACGAGCGAACAAACAGTGACGGACAGGTGGGCGTCACACGGTGTGGAGCGGCCAGACTGGCAGTCAGATGGAAAGCAGCAGTGGAGGATTCAGAGTGGCATCTTGGCATGGACGGCCCGCCCGATGCTTGAGTCTGCAGCCAACAATAATGTCTGCCTCATTAGATCTGGACCACGAGACTGACCAGTTGTTCCAGAGAAAGAGGGAGAGAGAGCTCGTGAAGCCCTGCTGCTCGGGACTGTAAAGTTTATAAATGCAACAGATGGGTTAACACGCTGTTAAATACACAAGGAGAAGAGCTCTGGTTACTTTTTATGGTAATGACAAACTCAGAGAAGAACCTGAATTAACCTCAGGTATTCTGCTGCTATTACCACAGCCACTGTTACTGCAGGATATGAAAAATAACCGTATATTTACTCATATTTCATTACATATTCACTAAGATGAAACAAAACCACTTTAGATTGAAACTCTGGGTCCATGTACCCACTTTTTTTTTAGATCCTCAATAGGTATGTGTGTAACTAGCCAGCTAAACAATATTTAAATGTTATTTGTTATATAGAAGCAGGTTTACTGAAGAAATAAAGTGACATAAGAACCTCCAGTTATTAAGCTAATTATTTAGAGCAGAATCTTTGTGTTTTTGTATAGGGGTGTCCCGATCCGATATTGATATCAGTTTCGGTCTGATATTAGCAACAAACAAAAGGAGTATATTGGCCTCTTAAATATCCAGTATAAGCACTCTGATACAAGTAGTCCATTCCAATTTATTTTTACCGGTATATTTATTTAATTTAGTTGTAGAATATGCTTCTGTTTAAGTCAAACACAGTGGTCATTTTGCAGTTTAAAAATATATGTTTTTGTTTTATGTCAAGAAATCTTGAGGTAACTTTTCAGGGTCTTCTAATTTTGTCTGTTTTTTTTCTTTTTTCTCTTTCTTTTTCATTTTTTTTTGTCAGTTTGTGAGTTTGTTTGTTTTTCTATTAGCAAGATAAGTCAAAAAGTTATGGACAGATTTAAATGACATTTTCAGGAAATGTCTGGATTGGGACAAGGAACAAATGATTCGATTTATGGAGTGATCCGGATCACCACCTGGATCCACCATGATGAAAAATGAGATTTTTATGAATAACTACTGAACTAAAATAGATATCACGATGAATTCAGTTGCTAATGGTTTGTTTTCATGGTCAAGGAATCGAAATATTTAGATGAAATAAAGGTAGGACTAATATTTATGGTGAAAATCACAATATGGGTGAGGACTGTTGTGCTGGTGGAGGTCTGTGCTCTCAAATGGGTCAGTTTTTCTCATACCTACTGTTGCTGAATACTGTTCTCTGTTTGGGTAATCTCACTTAATCAAGCCTTTTCTTACAGTCCATACTTCAAAATAAGTAATAAAAGTCTGGATGATTCCTGCTGATGTCGTATCGGAGCGATATCGGTATTGGCCAATACTCAAGGCTGCAATATCGGTATTGTATTGGAGGTGAGAAGCTGTATCGGGACACCCCTAATTGTGTAAATTGATTGATCCTTCCTAGTATATTGTAAAAAAAGCACTAAATCAGTAAATCTGGCGAAAAAAGGACAAATCCTTTCATACTGTGTGTTTTATGTAACTTTCAGGTCATATCCCCCAGCTGCAGTAAATTAAAAAAAAACAGAACAAGTAATATGAAACAAAAAAGCAGAGAAATCAAAATATGAAGTTCCCTTTTTGATCAGAGAGCGACTTCAACATCACGCTGAATAACAATGACAGCTGTATCAGGGTGGGTTTTTGTTTCAAAGTCAACACCCCTCAGACAAGGTGCACATTTCTCTTCCCCTTCCTTCTTGAATGTGACATGTTTTTTCTTTCTGTCCCCGATATTCTCCGTCTCTGGCTTTATTTTGTCTTCCTGTATTTCTCTTAAATGTCACACAGTCCAGACAACAGAGCAGTCCTGTACTACAGCGGTCCTCTTCTACAGTTACACTGGAGCGCCAGCTGGACCAAAATATTTGCAGGAGTAAACCATTACATGGCTAAATATGAGTCAGGGAAAACATGAAACCATGTAATTATGGGCTAATACAGCCTGAGGGGCAGGAGAGTTAATTCGGCCGTCTTTAAATACTCACAGTTGCAGGAGTGCAGCTCCATTCATTCGTCCATGGCACCTGTGAATGCATCGGCTTTTTCAGCGTTAACACTCAGACGTATCATCATTTCTAGTAACAGTAGCAGCGTGAGTCAGAAAATGAACCCCCCGCCGTGTGATTTTCCACTGTTAAATGTGAGATATTACATGATATGCGTGATTCTGCTCACAGATTAAAGTCAGCGTCAGGGTGTAACTCGGTACGTTTACCGCCCACAGGAGGTCAGGAGTTCAGATCAGACTGCTCTCACCTTCTGATGTGACACCTCTGTGTGCATGGCAACGCAGCTACAGCAGTAAACTGGAGGGGAAAGCAGCGTTTGGGAAAAGAGGATAATACCTTGTTGGGTAGTGTCGGGACATGTGTGAACAGATTCAGGCTGAAGTCAAACCACAGAGAGGAACAGAAACATGGATCAAACAGATCTCAGATATTAAAGAAACGCACCGTAAGCATTTCGCTCAAATGAGCTGAGGAGGCCTTCAAACTTTCTGCTTTAAACAGCTTTGACACTCATGAACAGACATACGGACATCTCTGAGTGTTTACATGTCAATAATGATTCCCTGATGCTTATTTCCCACTTTAAAATGACTGAACATGTTGAATGAAGTCTTTACATATGCTTATTTAACTAAAAACAGATTTAAGATTAAATAGCTTAGAGGTTACGATATATTAAAGTTGAAAAGCTTGTCTTGATGTTCTGTAAGATAATAGTGATTACCTTTTTCAAGGAGATTATTTCAATTTTTTTGTCACTGCTACTGCTCTGCTTTAAATACTATTTCAATATTTATTCATCCCATGCAAAACAATATGTGACATAAACTCATCTGTAACTACGAATCACCATTTGCACTTTAACTATTCAGTAAATATTCAGCTATCCAATGCAGTAAATCTCTATATATACATAGAAGTATTTATTTTTATTTTTAATATTTTTCATATCTATCTTATATAGAGTTTAATTGCATTGTTTCCTGTTACAGTTTATCTTGTAGATATTTTGTACATTTACTTCTTACAGCTAATTTATACTTGAAACTATTTTATACTAGGGATGCACAATACTGGATCTTTGCCGATATGCCCATTTTTTTTTTTTTTTTTTTAAAATTTATTATAGCCAATTCCAATGTTTCAGGTCAAGAGCACAAGCTCTGTGCTTAATAAAAATGGATTCATTTGTTTCAGTGTTACAGCATATTACCGCAAGAACAGATGTCAAACAAGAAAAACAGCTTTTAACTCTCGCAAAAATGAAACCTTGATATTTAAACGTGCCCATGCAGTAATGAGACAGTGCATCAACTTTGAACATTTGTATAATTTGCAGATATTTCAAGCGGATATTTGGCCGATATGTGTGCCTGATATATCACCTGGAAATATCTGCAAAAATTATAGTATTAGCCAATACCAATACTTGAATTTTTAGGCTGATGTCGGCCAATACCGATATCAAACTGATAATATCATGCATCCCTATATAATACCTTACTTCTGTTTTTGTTTGCTTCTTTTTGTTAAATGTAGTATTTGGGCATTTTGTGCCTTTATTGACAGGAGAGAGACAGTGGATAGGCTTGAGAAGGGGGTTGAGATAGTAGGGAAGACACTGCTGGGTTTTTTTTCACCTCCTGTTTTTGTTTTTTTACGTTACTGTTTGCACTGATTAAAGGAGAAGCTCTCCAATCTTGTACATTTTGTGTGATGATATTAATCCTGCAGAGTCCTTCACAACAAGCTGCAAAGCAGCACTGAACTGATCAGTTACTGCCCAGTTAACAGGTCAACCAATCAGAGTGGACACCGCACATGTCAAAAGAGAGTCTGAAGCGACAGAAGCTCCAGGTGAGCATCTCAGGGACTGTTACAATTTGGCCTTGTGTTTACATGGGAGCTCTATATCGAGTGCCCGAATCCAGAAACAATGAAGCTAGGATCCAGAGTAGAGAGTTTTCAACAGAGCTCCGTGTAAACCAGAGTCAGAGCGTTTCAGGGTGAAACGCTGACATCGCTGCATTCACAGTACTCTTTCATGAAGGCTGCGCATGCATACCAGGTTTATTTCCCAGACAAACTATCCACACATATCCCAACTGTCTTTTTGTCCAGAATAATACTCCTGCGTCTCTGTGCGTCCACTCCCCATTGTTGTTTGTGAAAACTTTTTCTTCTTCGTACGCGTGTTGTAGCTGCACTGTTATTCTAGCAAACCTACATCGCCATCTACTGAACCGGCATGCACACTACAGCGGTTTCAGTCGTGTCAGCGTCTCCGTCTGAACGCAGATCAAGTTTGAATACGTCAAGGAAAAATCTTTGCATTTTAAGTCTCAGAGTCTCTGTGTAAACGTAGCCTCAGACAAAGTAAGAAAAGAGGGTTTTTGACATTAAGCAAATGTTGACAGACTCAAGCAGACTTTGAACTGAATATCTGAACATTTGTGTAAAAATATATGTATTAAAAAATAGCCTGTTAACCTCTGCACATACTACTTTTTAGTCAAACTTTTAGTTGTTTTTGTTGTTGATGAGTTTAGCTGGAGCCTTGTTCCCAACAATCTTAAACATAAATGTTTTATTTTGGGCCTCAAAGGTCAACACAGTAAATATTGATGATTATGCAGCAATGTGTCTGCACTCTCTCATTAGGACACTGTTTCATTAATAACAATCCTCCATCTTATTAATGCGTCATGAATCTTCCACAGTAACAGAGAAACACAAAGTCAGCATAAAACAACACCAGAGTGTTATGAAACTTTTCTCTGGTGTCTTTTTTCTGCCTGTGTCTCCTCCTCCAGCCTCCGATCAACAGCAGTAAGTTTTGTGACCTGCATCCCCAGGTGTGGAGGGCAGGGGTCACAGCTTTACGGCGGAGCGGGTGGGGGTCGGGACCTGCGCTCCGTGGAATTTGGGTGTCACCATGGCAATCACAATGGAGCGGTGAGAATGACAGGTAGCCCCTGGGGGCTGTAAATAACAGATATGCTCTCATACTTATGGGACAGAGGGGGGGGGGGGGGGTGGAGAGGAGGAGGAGGGTGAGGGTTAAAAGCCTGGTGCAGCTCAAAACAGGAAATGAGTGGAAGAGGGAAGGATGGGGAAAACAAAAACAGACAAATGGGAAAAGATAATTGCATTTTAGGAGTGAAGGAATGCCACCGGCTGAAGGGCAAGATCTCATATCCCGCTCCTAAAACCTCGCAAACCCACGTAGAAATGCATCAGTTTATAAGGAGACTAAACCTGCTCCAGCACTGTCTGAAAAACTGGGATTAGTCTGAGATCTGTTTTATTAATCTGCATTAAATTAAGCAGCAGAGAAGCAGACTTTCAAGGAACTGCATGTTTGGTAGTAAAACAAGACGGCAAGAACATGTCAGGAGCAGCACAAATGCAGAGGAGACAAAGAACAATACGCTGATTCAGTTTCAACAAAATTATCTTTATAAAGGGAATGACATGAAAGAAACGATACACAAGGCCGATGCACATTATAATGCACAAATATGCTGCAGGCACAGTTGACTTCCTGGGAACAGAGCAGCAGTTTATTTATTAAAATGTCCAGATCACCAGAGGCACCTCGAGGAGACACAAGCTTGAGTGGAGGCCAGCGTCATCTCCAACACTTTGCTTGTCTGGCTTGTCAGAATGTGGAATGAAGGGTGAAGAAGTTGTTTTAACGTGTCGGAGAAGCACAAGCAGAGACAAGGCCAGCAACTCTTCAGCTGCGGACCGAGCGAGCGTTCGGCTGGTGTGTAATGTGGCTCGTTTCTGAAAATTCCTGTGAGCCAACACACATGCAGGACCGATGCCAGAGAGAGGCAGGGGGTAGAAGAGGAGGGAGGGGTGGTCAACATTAACACACTTGGGCGTATGAGTCATAAGAAAACACTCATACAGTGTCTGTTGTTCCTTCTGAGACGTCACTTCATCTGGAATGATTTCTTTTGACCAGGTAATAACAGTAAAACTTCTCCATGAAGGAAACCGAAAAAGATTACTCCTGGGGGGACTTGGTTTGAAAAAAGTAACCACATAAATGGGCATTATTCAGCTCAGCACAGACTGCCTTTATATTAGTGAATGGAGAAACCAAACCTTTTTAAAACCAATACAATATTGATACTTTTGTTTTCAGTTTTTTTACCGATACTGATACCGATACCGAGCCTTACAGAGCAGATGGAACTGCCCGATTCTGAAACCCTGCATTTTTGTCTTGCCAACTTGCCATTGTCCAACGACTTCACTCGGATAAATGTTAATCGGCCCAATCAGTGCTGGAGCAGTGGACGTGATGTCAACAGGAAGTGGCTTCATGTTTGAAAACAATGGCGGCTTCTGAAGCAGTCTCAATAACTATGTTTTTTTTCACTCAGAAACGGACACAATTTGTTATTTAAAAGAGAAGCAAAGGACATCACTTGAAGCTCATGTTTTTGCTCTTCTCCTGGCCGGAGATCACTGCTGGGAAACTGGGAGAGATGAGGAAGTCCTCCACAGACATGCTAGTTAGCCTGTGGTCATCATGGTAACTCAGTGATACTCGGCGAAATCTGCTCTTTTCAGAAGTTTATCAGAGAACTTCGTAGGGATTGTCTATGATGAGGTTAATGTCACAAATTACTGTTTAATCATACATGCGAATGGTGTAATTTAATGTGAAGTAAAACTAAGCTGAACTAAAGGTAGTTTAAGCTATGGCCGTTAGCTGTAGCTAACTGTTGTTAGTTGTTAGCCATAGCGGCTAACAACACTTAGAAGCTACGGCTAGCGACCATTAACTGATGTTAGTTGTTGTTAGCCGTTAGCCACTCCGTATAGCTTACGTCATACGTAGCAGCCTTTCTTAAAGTGGATGGTCTGTGATAACTGATGAGCCGAACGATCGT
This sequence comes from Scarus forsteni, assembly GCA_036419115.1. NCBI lineage: Eukaryota > Metazoa > Chordata > Actinopteri > Labriformes > Labridae > Scarus > Scarus forsteni. The sequence goes on from JAZDUH010000198.1 coordinate 13,476,948, forward strand.
CCAATCACAAGCTGCTGCTGTTTTTGAAGGTTCTGCCCCTGAGAAGATCGAACGGCTTCTTCCCAGATGGATTATCGAAATATTTCCAATATGGTTAACCAACACCGATCATCTATTGAAATGCAGACACAATGTGCTTGAATCTGACAATAATCAAATGATCATGACGACATGGAGGAAAATTGTAGTCTGAAGAAAACCCAATTAGCAGATGTCCTCCCATTAAAGTAACATATGTTTTTCAGGATTGCAAGACTTATTTATTCCATTAATACAAATAAAAATTAAACAACTTATTTATATCTTTGCAGCTGCAGAGGAGGCCACTGTCTTTCACTCCATTGACCCCACCCCAAAAAACACATTTCTTTCCTCACTGAACTTCATATTTACACTGTACTGCACTTTAATATTTTTCTTGCGCTCCATATTGTTTGCCTTCCTGAAGTGCATGAAGGTATAAGCTCTGGCTGACTCTGATTTATCAGGCTCTTTTTGGCTTAGTTCCAGCTTAGTTATGTTCTCTTCTTTAGAAAACTAAAAGCCACTATGCCTCCTGTGATTTCTCCGTCTTTCTGTTGCTCTCGTCAGAAATAAACGGGAAGAGAGCGTTCAGTTTTGCTCCATCAGCATGGAGCTTTTCGGTCCATGCTGATGGATAAACAGTGTGAGACCACTGAACAGCACCTTTGCTTCTGAAGTGTTATTTATGTTAAAATTTACAGCACTTTATCGCAAAACCTTGCACTCACAAAAATATGTGTATTCTAAGTTATTGTATATTAATACCATTAAATCTCTTTTTTTTTCATGATGTGTGCTGTTGACCTCTTGACCCGCTCAATATTGTAAAGGAGATCTTGATTTCAGTGGGGTTTTTTATCTGGTTAAATAAATTGTTGATATGTTATTAAATATATCACACCTCATTCAACGATATATCTAATCCCGGTCTACTACTGCACAATACTCCAGGATAATACATACTGTCAACATAGCTGCTGTTACCTATCACGCTGTGCCCTCTTAGACTGAAATAAGCAATTCTACATGATTTAAAAAGTAAATTTATAGCACTTCGAGATAGTAGCAATACATTAAATTGTGTTTTCAATCTGTTCTTGTTCTGATTCCTGCATTAGCTTTCCAAAAATCTGTGCTTTGTGTCAGCGTGTATGCTTGTGGGGGCGGCTGAGTGCTGTTTGATACCTCTGATCGGTGTACACGTCTCATGAGACAGAAAGTTGTGCTTCGTTGGCAAAAAGACTGAGGAAAACTCAATCTTGATGGAGTACTTATTTGATATTGATATTTTAGGAAGTTGCCAACACCAAGAGAGCACTTTTGAAATGCTTGGATGCCCAACATCGATACTCTCTCTCATCCCGACATTATATTAACTAAATCTGTGAAACTGTTTTATTCTTAATTTGTGAATCTAAGATCAAGAGCTGTCGGGTAGAAAGATTTTTATACTGATGAATCACTGAATTTTGATACGTCATACGTCACAGGGAGTGGGAGAGTTAGAGGAACTATTAGAGTATTTTCTTGTCTTTAGGTCCTAAATAAAATTAAACAGAAATACTGGTTAATTGCTTAACTATTTGAAAGACTCTCCATGAAGGGCACACACTACGTGATTTTTGGCCCAAGGTTCATCTCAGATACTCTGTTCACAGAGAAATGCTGTCTGCCGTCTTAAAGAAAATGCCCCTTAATATTCTCAGTTCTTTACTTCCTGGAGTTTATGATGTCATAGCTATACAGGCTCCACCTACATATGTGTTTTCTGCTCGCCTCAGATTAGGATGGAAATCAAAAACCACTTGAGACTCGTTAACAGTTATCATGAAATCATGAGTCTTTTTGCTAATCAATTCCTTCCACTGACAGGGTTCAGAAGCCGTCAGAATTGTGGCTTAATTTTTCACAAAGGCGCCTACTGCACCTCCTTAAGTGAGTGGAAACACCAGCAACATGCAGAAGCATTTATCTCTGCTGTGACATGTGTTTGACATTGTTGCCTATTAGCAGAATCGTTGGTATCGATACAATCTTACCAATTCCCATCACTAGCCTCAGGCAGATAACCGGTGCAGAACTCATTATTGTTAATTCCCTGCCCCCTTAGATCTGAGCATTTCTGAGGAGGAGGGGAAAAGAGCTGCGTCTGATCCTCTACACTTTTACATTTTTATATTAAACTTAAATTCTTTCTAAATAGAAACCTATAACAAATAAATGGTCAGAAACACCAGGACGTTTGCGCTTTAGCATGTAAGATTTTAAACTATACTGATCTGGTTTTGTAAATAAATGCAGCAGAAGCAAAGAGTGTTATCAATGGACATAAACCTGAACTCTAGTGTAAAGAAATGAAAATTATGTTGCAACCAATGCATCTCCAAAATTTGCATGTTACTGCTGGGCCGTATTCCTGTCATGAGTGATGCAGTGATGATTCATGTCCTACTTATTCCATGTATCATCCATTTCTTCTTTGACAATGACTCCTCACAACGTGCTGTGGTGCACTTATCGATCCTAACAATCCAAAATAGAGCCTGAAACTTGATCCAGCGCCTCTTTCTTCCCTCTGTCAGATGATCCGAGAGAGAAAAAAGGGGCTCAGGTGTATACAAAATAAAAAGATGGAAAGAAGCAGCCCATCTCTCAGGGAGGGGAGGGAGACCTTTACCCACCCCAAGGGTAGGTCACAGTCCCTGGCCTCTGACCCCGCTCTGAAAGAAGGGAATTTAGGGGAGGGAGAGAGGAACATGTCTGAGCAGAGCGAGGAGCAGAAGAGCAGGGCGAACAAAGACTCGACACAAGCAGCACGCCACGTAACACGTCTGTGTCTGAAGGGCGATCGCAGAAGTTACAACTGCCAAAGAAAAAGAGAAATCATGTTAAAGAGTAAATCTGAGCCAGTTTGAAACCCTCTGCAATCAGCTCTCTTCCATATTCATAAAGTTTAACGGCAGAACTTTAACTCTTCTTCCATTTCTGCAGCCCTGTTCTCGTCATTCTCATGCAATCAGCCGTCACATGCACGCCCAGGTGATGCTGGTCAGATCTCACTCGGCTCTGTCCGGCCTTGGAGCCACTTCAGAGGTTTGTTCATCTCTGTTGTTCTTCACTTTTCTTCTTTAATCTGCATTAAAGGGCCCGGGTGATCCCTGACCCCTCATACATCTGTCTCAGAAGGCATGTGCCTGCCAGATGTGGACGTACCTGACCTCAGGCTGTCGGTGCGGAGAGGCAGCAGTAGATGGCAGCACACAGAAGTGACCTGCACAAAGAGCAGCAGAGGTTGAAAATGGGAGATTCTTCCAAGTCAGTGTTGGAAAATAAATGAGTGTGAGGCTTTGTTGTGAAATGTTTGTGCTTCCATTTTATGCTCAATTTGCTTTTGGAAGAGGAAGTCAGCGTCTAACCTTCTTTTCCTTCGTGATTTGCTGTTGCACATTTGACTGGAGCTGAAAAACACATCAAGATTTTAAGATAAATTGATCCTCTAAATGAGAACTAGAATAAGGCAGGGCTATTCAATTAGAAATTCAGTCGGGCCAGATTTTCAGACATAGGACATGAGCTGGGCCGGACATTTTTGGCCGACAGTGAGCAAAGTTTACCACTTAAAAGAAACACAATAGATCACAAACTGGATATTTATTAATTTGTTGTCACATCTGAAAGGGCATAAACTCAATAAAGAGCAGAACTTAAACTAAACTTCTGCTTTTTTTTAATTTTACACTTCAAACAGATAACTTCAACATGTTTTGACATATTACGCTTATTAAAGTGCATATGAACATCAAAAAAAGTGCAGATTAAAAACACCATCTTTTGGTCACATTTGAAAGTGCATTAAAAGTAACTTGCTTGGGGTGCTGGTTTGGCGTAGTGGTTAGCACCCCATGTACTTGCTTCTGCCGGTTTAGGTTCAAATCTCGCCTGTGACCAGTTTGCAGAGTGTCTTCCCCTGCTCTCTCACCCCCTTTCACAAGCCTATCCACTGTCTCTCTCCTATCAATAAAGGCACAAAATGCCCAAAAAATACATTTAAAAAGTAACTTGCTTAACAGCAACCTTGAAGAACGTGTTGCATTCAGTGTCTGTAATAATGTTGGAATTTTTGTAAGACCTTGTCAGTGTTTGTAAAAGTTTTTTTCTGTTTTTCTCACTTCACTTAAGTTTCAATCACCTTGATTCTGGGCCACTCAAGGGTTGCTTTCGGGCCACATGTGGCCCCCGGGCCGCTAATTGAATAGGACTGGAATAAGGCAATGTTTAATTCAGTAAAGTTTGTCATTGTTGTTACAGTTATTTGCTTATAGAAGTGAATTTAAAGGAGTATTTAATTGATAGCATTGTTGTTGTGTGGGGAACTTTTCCTTCTGTGTTTCCCCAATTTTTTATTTACTTGGCTTTACATTTGCTCTCCAGGATAACTAGGGGACACCGGGAAATATTTAAGAAAAAAGGGGAATAAGCCAGAAAAAAAGTCATTTGTGACCTGCCAGGCTAAATGTTTGTTACTAAATTAACTAAATTTAGCCATGTTTGAAATTATTTCTCCATGAAATAAATATTACTGAACATATCAGCTAATGGGGCGGCACAGTGGCGCAGCATTAAGGTTGCCAGCTCGATGCCTGGGTCGGGCAGGGTCTCTCTGTTTGCATGTTCTTCCCGTGCATGTGTGGGTTCTCTCTGGGCACTTGCTTCCTCCCACAGACCAAAAAACATGCTCATTAGGTTAATTGGCGACTGAATTTCCCTTAGATATGAATGGTTGTCTGTCTTTCTATTTTGCCCTGCGATTGGCTGGTGGACGGTTCAGATTGTACCCCACCTCTCGCCAAATCACACCTAGGATAAACTCCAAGGTACTGTGAAACAATTTAAAGAGTCTATTTGTATGGGTTTTACAATAATGTGCCTTGAGATTTTAGCATCTTAGATAAGCCTTGAGCTAAAACGTGATTGAAAACCACAGATCCAAGACATATTAATTATGTGGTATCAAACAGGGTGTTATATTGTTTAATCTGTTACTAGAATAATGTCAAAAATTAGATTCTGGTGTTGTGACAACCATTTTCTCAGAAATAATATGAGACATTTATAATGTATCACCATTCAGCTAATAAAGATCAAGCTGCTGGGGCCATACTGCTCGATCCAAGCGGTGACAGAATGTTTGTACACACATAATAGATTCATTTTTATAATAAGTAATAAATGTAATAATAAGGTAATCATAACTCAAGCCAAGCTCATTACCTCCAACATAAATGTCAGTGAGAATAAGTGACTTGTTACTTGTCCTCTTTAAAGTTCCTCCTCTTTACATCACCGTCTCGAAGCTCCAGATGTTCAGGGTCTATAAAAACCTTGTTGGGAAAAGAGGGGTGAAGTTGTTTTTGTGTGTGTGTGTTTGAGTGTGTGCCTTCTCCCAAAGCTGGCAGACACCCAGCCAGCAGCTGTTCAAGAAAATATTACATTCATTATGTTTTTCTTTTAACGTGCTAAAATAAATCTGCTCCACATGGGAAATGAGGGAACATATTTAATGAGCGGCTCAGCCGACGTGAGGAAAGCAGTGACGAGAGGTTTGATGGAAGAGGAGACTCAGTTTAGGATGAGGGGGACCCTGAGCGAAGGACTTGAGTCTTAAAGCTAAACAAACTTTAAATCACAAAACTGAACAGTCGCTGTTTGACCCTCAGTCATCAGAGAGATACACCCGGATGTGAAATCTGTCAGGTGGCTGTGAATTAAGTCTTAAAGGATGTTTATCCTGAAGCTTTTAATGACAGCTTACTACAAGAAAATAAAAAAGGCTTGAGTGAAATAACAGAAACCACTGAAGTCCGTCTGAGATCAGTCCAAGGAACACACAGACAAGCTCCATAAAAACGCAGTCCCAAATTTCCACTGAATTTACAACTAATGTCTTTCCTGAGGATAAATCAGGAAGAGAAATCAAATCCTAAAACAATTGTAACTTTTTCTGCTATACATGCAGAATACATCAATATGAATCAAACTTTTTGACTAATGACTAATATTTAAAAAATGTGTTGTTGAACTAACTTGTACTTTAAGTTCTGTAATGGTCTGATCATTCAGGGTTTTTCTCAAATTATTATGCACTAGTGTGATGATAGAGTTATATAACTACAAAGTTTTATAGCATATCCCTCTAATTTCACAATGCTGTATCCTGTCGTTTTAAATCCAAAACCACAGTTCAGTTTGCTTACATGCAGACAAAAAGTTTAACTACTCTGTTGGAATAAAACTTGATTGTAAAAGCCTAAATGTGTTATTCTGATAAAATTGTATCAAACCACATTTGTCAAAGCCAGACTAACAAACTGAGGAAAATATGTTTGGAGATTTATTTTCTTTGGCATGTCTTTGAACTGCTGACAAAGTTTTCTGCACATGCTTCACAGTCGCAGGTTCTGAGCTGGAGTCTCTGCAAAAATGAGGAGAATAAAACTGGTTATATTATTGTCTGCCTTCCGATATCTATGTGGTTGTCACATTTTACCCCAAATCAGATCTGTTTGAGCAAACACACTAAGAACTTTTTTTTTTCAACTTTTGGAGTTGTCAAGGATGAGGAGTAATCCAGCTGCTCTGCACATAATCGGCACAGTTGATTATGTGCAAAGTTGTGTGAAAGCATAAGTTCTTCCATGGAGTAGCTCTACCTGTACTCCTTTTTCTCAACTTGTACTTCCTGTTGTGTGTAACATGACAGCCTAAAATATAATTATTAACTATTAATTTTTAAATTTACTGTTTAACAAAAAAGGGATAAGATTATAGTTATTTACTTTACTCCTGAACAGACAAATTAGTTCTAGTGGTTGAGTTTTGTGCGTGATTCATTTGACTTCTCAAAAGTCTAGTGAGCTAAAATTTGGGCCTAAATACGTGAATTCAGTCTGAAATTCCTGATTCCTCTTAAAAATGTATATATCCAAAAAAATAACATTTAACACGATTTTGAATAATTTCTAAGATATCTTGTGTTGTTTTATGACAGGTGATCTAATAAACGTGTATAGGACTGTACCTTTAGATGTTAACAACCAACAGCCCACTTCTCTGCTCATCTGCTTCCCCTGCTGCTCCATCATCCTCACAACAAAAGGAGGTAAAATCCCCAATCCCTGTTTTCAGTTCTTTTTGTCAGGAGTTTTAGGCTGCAATTACATGGAGCCGAAAACGGTCAAATCGATAAGTTTTCATTGCATTTTGGCCTTGCGTCTACATGGAAACTCGTTGAAAACGGAAACTTTTGAAAACGGGCTCCAGGGTGGAAAGTTTCCAAAACGCTCTCCATGCAGCTCTGTGTAAACCCGTATCAGAGCGTTTCAGGGTGAAATGCTGGCATCACCACATGTGCAGTACTCTTTCAGATGAAGGCTGCACGCGCATACCAGGAACAACAACAGCTTCAGCCGTCCGCCGACTAACGTGTGAGCCTCTTACCGTGCTCGGTTTGTTATCCAGTCAAAACCATCCAGACAGATTTGTTGTCTGAACTGATTTGTTGTCCAGAAAAGAAACTCCTGCATCTCTGTGCGCCTATTCGCCATTGTTGTTTGTGAAAGGTTTTTCTTCTTCGTAAGTGTATTGTAGCAGCGCTGCCTCTCTGCAGACCTACAGCGCCATCTACTGAACTGGCATGCACACTACAGCGGATTTACTTGTCTCCGAGCGTCGTCGTCTGAACGCAGAATAATTTAAAAACCCAAATCTTTGCATCTTTCAGTCAGGAGTTTCCACGTAAACGTAGCTTTTATCTGGTGTTGAAGTCCAGCAGAATAAAAGCTGATCAGCTAAGCTAAGTGAGCCACACATCTTGAACACGTCTTGTTTTTGGGTGTTTCTGAGGCAGAGAGATTAACATGACGGGTTATGTTGTCTCAGTAAAATTAATATTTGACAAAGGTAAAACCATAAGGTGTTAAAATATCATTTTAAGATATGGAATTTAGACTTTGATCAACCTTGAATAAGGAATGTTGAGTGGGAGTGAAAAGTATTTGTTCTGTTCGTAATATGAAAGAACATCTGTTGCATTGTGTGTGTGTTTGGTAATTTTCTGAATCATATTGCTTGGTTGGGTTGAGCTGTTAGCAACATCTGATAGTTACAGCAAAATCTGTCCTGTAGTCTTTGTGTGATCTTGCCAACCATCAAACAGACAGTCAGACAAATAAACAAACATGCAGAGAAACATACATACACAATCAAGCAAACAGACCAACAAAACATACAGATAAATAAACAAACATACCGACAAATAAACATACAGACAGACGAACATACATGCACACAAACAAACAAACAAATGGACAAACATACAGATAAACAAACAAACATACTGACAAACAAAAATACAAATAAATAAACAAACAAACAGACAAACAAACCTACATACATACAGTCAAACAAACACATACAAACAAAAACAAACATACAACCAAACATACATACAGAAAAAAACATACTAACAAGTATAAATGCAAACAGACAAACTTACAAACATACACACAAACAAACGGATGGACAAACATACTGATAAACAAACATACATACAGACAAAAAAACATACAAACAAGCATACCCACAAACAAACAAACAAACAAACATATGCTGGCAAAAACAAAACTTCTTTGACAGATGTAATAATGGAAAACATGCATGGAGATAATTAGCTAACCAGTTGATTAGGGGTTTATTTTTAAGATATTAAAGTTTATTTGTTTTGTTTTTTTTCTACATTTCAACTTTTCACACAACTTTGAAAGTAAATCCTTCAAATCAATCCTCTCTGTTGTGCTTGAACTTCACCCATGAGGTCTACAGTGTGCTGCAATTGCCTGGAAAGACTTGAGATTCTGTTTGCCAAGTTTTGGGCTTGAACTTCTTCTAAACCTGACATGGACCAGCCCCCATAAGCAGTCCAAGTCCCCACTGACCCCCATCAGCTGGACCCTTTTACAAATCTGAGCCTTGAATCACAGATTTGTCCACTTTGGCCGTCTCTCCCTATAACGCTTCCTTCCCCTCATCTTCGTGTCAGCCCATCCTGTCAGTCCGAGCTTTCTCTCTCACAGATGAGGAATTTCCAACCATCCTGATCTGTACATCTAACATACATGTAAGACTTTCTCCTCCCTCCCCTACCTCTCTGCTACGTCTCCCCTCGTCACTCTTCATTAGGGAGGCGGGCACACATTTTCTCAGTCTCCAGAGCTTTCAGTGCCACAACACACTCTTCCCCTGTCCGATTAAGCACGCTAACAAGCTTAGCCGGTGTGTGAAAGCCAGATTTACCACCGTTCCTCTATGCTGGTAATTATTGGCAGAGCGCACTGTAGCAATTCTGGTTATAAAACCACTTACTGCCCTGTCACGGTCCACCTCCCCACTGACCTCCCAACCTCCATCCTTCCTTCACACCCTCTCCCTCTTTCTTGGCCGTCCGTCTCCATCGCCTGCTCCCTCTCTTCCAGTTTAACTCCGGCTCCAGGATTCTCAGCCGAGCCAAAGAGCTAAGAGAGCCAGAGAGAGAGCCTTCTCTTCATGGAGGGGGGAAAAATGCTGAGAACAAGTCAGAGTGAGAAAGGAGGCCATTGTAGGGGGCTGGCCTGGGGACAAGTCACCCATTCAGATGCGGCCAGCCGTGTACAATGGCTAAACTAACATCATTGACATTTGGAGTTGCCTAAGCTTTAGAGTGAGAGGAAAGGGGAGGAGTGTGGGGGGGTTGCCATCAGGGGCAGGGGAGGCTGGCGAGAGGAGCCGTGTTGGAAAAGGCCCTTCAGAGGCTCCAGCCATTGATCAAAAATTCATGTCAGCAGCCGAGATCAGGCCAGCGTGCCCTCTGTTAGCTTTCATGTGCTGGAGAGTCAGGGGAGGGGGGCGCTTAAAGAGGAGGGGGAGGACATCTGAGATAGCCACCTACTCTAAATCCTGTCCCCATGGACCAGAAGGCAACAACGCGAGGCCACCCAGAGCCACTGGGGGGCCAACAGGGTGATAGAGACCAGGCTGATGTTTGATCAAAGCGCTCAGATAGCGCTGCTTGTCGCACGCTATAGGCCATTTAGTGGCGCAGAGCTTTGATTAATGCTAAAGTGGGCAGTCAAGTGGTCTTCATGGCAGCTACTAATGAGTCCTCCAAGAGCTTCTGACTGATATGGATGTGGCCCAGACTCGTGCACCAGACGGAGATTCTCTGTGGTTGAGCTGGTTCAGAAAAACAGCTTTAACATGAGCAGATAGCAGAGTCCTCTTTTCTGGAGATAAAGTCCATGTCATGTGGTTCTGCAGATAAGACCGTTTGTCTGCATATACCAGCTAAAAATATGGTAGCGACTGATTTGATGCATTCTAGTCAAATTTGTTCATACATACTCCTTTTCCACTGGGAAAAAAAACTGTTTAAACCCAGTAACACTCAGTGTCAGTGGGAAAGAGTCCACTAGATATTCGGCTGACTCTGCAAGCAGTGCAGGTTTTTATTGGCTCGCTTTTGATTGGCTCCAGTCGGAACATCACACCCAGGTGAACCCTCCAATTTACAAGATAATGCTACAGCACAATATCATGCCTGTCCCCTCCATCTGTAACTTCCATGACTGTTTGACATCTCAGCAACAACCTCTATCTGCTTTCATATGATCAGCACGTGAATGTCGTTCTGTATATTTTAAAAGCGGGACAAAAGTGCAAAGTAGTTTAGGAGAGCTTGTGTAGGCAGGTGTCCTTGGCTTCAGTGCTCCTTTCCATTGTTTACATGGACGTTTTGGCACACTGATGATGTCATCAACGTGATGATATCAGCTTGACACACCAGAGGAAACGAAACAGCCACATAACTCATCTGCTGCCGAGTAGATCCCATGTTCTGACATATCTGGCTGCCTCGTCAGATTTTGCTACCCTCACCCCAACCCTAACCCTAAACCTAACCAAGGGAGAGAGTGAAGACAGAACAAGGGCTGAAAGATATATCATTAAGTATCTATATCGAGATATGAACATTCAAGATATTGATATCGATAAAGCAATTATCTAAACGATATTGATTTCCCTTGCGTTCGCCCTGCATGCACAGCTCTAGAAGTCACAACAAATTTCATTTTTACGATTGCCCTTTAATGCACCATTTAGTTTTCACTGAACCTGTAGGCATATCGTATCATATCAAGATATCTGGCATGGATATTGAGATACGAAACTTTGTCCATATCATTCAGCCCTACCCAGAACCACGAAATAGCAATTTTCAATGGGTAGCAAAAAGATCTGATGGCAGTGAGAAAGGAGTCACTTATAGTTTGTAAGCGGGTTAACCTGCGTTAAAATAAAACATGCTTTCCTGCTAATGTAAGTGAGAAAGCGGTTTCACAGTACATTTCTGTCAAGCAGTCCTCTTCAGTCCAGTTTGGCAAAGAATGCAGTTATTTTTGTGTCTGCTATCAGAGGTTAACTTTGCAGAGCAGATGGACCTGCCTGATTCATTGTCTGAAATCACACAGGTCCATCTTGCCAAGCTCCAATGACTTCATCAGCAAAAAATTTGGACTGCGCCATCAGGGAAGAGAGGTGGAAGCTGAAGACATGAAGATATCGGGAAGTGACTGCATGTTTGAAAACAATGGCGACTTCTGAAGTGATCGCGTGGATGCAGCAATATTTTTTTATCAGACATGAACCCAGTTTTTTCTTTAAAAGAGGAGCAAAGAATGTCACTGAAAGCTTTTCTGATGGGAAATCATGTTTTTGCATTTCTCCTGACCAGGGATCACTGCTGGTAAACTGGGATAGATGCAGAAATCCTCGTACCCAAGTTTGGGAATCATTGCTCTAGTCCATCTGGGAAAGAGCCTATAGAGAGTGTTTGGGGGGGAGGGGGCTCAGAACCTTTCAAAAGCATATCTTGCAGGTGATTGGATGATCACTGCATCTGTCATATTCATTACTGGCCAATCAGATAATCTTCCAAAAACAACATTGACGTATTTAAATCAATACTGAATTGTTCTTAACAACACCCAGCCATAGTGCTTATTGTGTCTGTTCTGTTTACTGTTCATTAGTTTAAGCATATGTCCTGATTGATTGTTTTTGGTATTTTTTTATTTCTGATCCCTTTCTTCATCAGGTAGTTGCATAGAGCCAGAGCTCCCAGTAGTTCCTCTGGTTTCCATTGACACATGTTCAGTGAAGTACATTTCAACTGCATCATCTTTATCTTTGATTTAATGACCTTCTAACTACTTTAACTTATTCAGTGTCTCTAATACCAGGGTCACCTTTTTGACCGCAGTAGATTATGTTTTGTTTGCTCTACATTCAAGCTCTGATTTAGTAAAGATCACCTGTACAGAGCAGGCAGCAGGTGACGTGGTGAGCACACATTGATCACAGAAAGAGCTGGCAGCACTGCAGAAAATGAATGATGTTGGCTCGTGGGTTAGACTTTAGCATCCAAACGTTAATCAGAGCAGTAACAGGGCCAAGAATTCGAAGCCGCTCATTCTGGCTCACACTTATCTGGTCAAACAACTGGGAATGAGGGTGCTGCGGTCGAAGTCCTGCAGCTGGCAGAGTCTCACTCTCTGGAGCACATGGCCCAGGGTGCTCCTGGGAAAGGCCACATCAACACTCGCCTTCCTGATGACGTTCACAGGCTGAGAGGAAGCTTATGAAGGCATCCACTTTGTTTAAAGAAGGCTGCGTGTGCGGCTGAGGAGGTAAACAAGGACAGACCACCTAGCATGTGCCTGCCAGCCTGGAGTCAGCGTGGCAAACACTGGCGTTACCAAACACAAGTCGGGACGGGGGATCTTACCATAATGCTCCTGTAAAGTACTGCCTCATGTTGTGCTTAGGGCTGGGGAACGTTTTTCAATGAACTGCTGTTCACAGTATTTTTCTCAAAGATTTTTTTTCTTTAAATAAACAAATGAGTAATGATTCACGAAAATAAAACAAAAAATGAAAACAGACATCTGTTAAATAATACAGCACCAAAAATGTAAGTCTAATCTAAATCTGATATAAACACAATACAAGTCTAAGAATTAATTGATTCAGTAAAACACAGTAACTGGGTGAAACACTGATAACATTTTCGCTGTGGATAAGGCTGTTAACATTGCCTATACAAGGGTACAGAAAATTAATTATCTTAGTCATATTTTAAATTGAAAAAGAGAGAAATCAGACAAATACAATGGTCATACTTGGAGAAACTGGTATTTCCATCCAATTCTTAGACAAAAAAGACGTTGAACGACTTAAATGGGTCGTTTTGATTGTTGTTGAACCAAACAGGTGTCACTATCATCGGTGACTATGAATCGGTATAAAAAGCAATATTTCTTTCCTGGATTAACTACTGATGACAATAACTGTTGGTGTTTAACGCAGTTTAGACCATCTTTTTTTTGGTAGAAAATGTCTTAAAGCAACTTGAACCTGGGTTAGACTACATGATTTTTACTGTCAGGTTAGATAATCACAGATACTTAAAAACTGTTCAGTATTTTGGCCAACAAGCAAGAATCAGACTAATGAAACAGACCACACCCAACAAGAAGGAGAGACCACACCACAGGCAACAAAGAAACGAACTCTATATAATAATGTTTTATAAGTTAGCTTGATGCTAAATGCTAGCATTTACTCCCTGAGTTGCTGCCATACTTCCGATATTTTTCCTCACCATCTCTTTTTTCAATCCGTTCCTCTGTGACACACAATAAAAAGCAAGGATGCTGGTTAATGATAGATGAGCTCAGTCTGTCGCACAGATCCATCCAGAGGTAAAAACTTCTGTTTACTTAAATCTGTGATTGTCCTTGATTTGGTTAATGTCCCTGATGTGACCAGGAGGCAAGGCAAAAGTCAAACAGACTAGACTTTCTGACAGGAAGTCATGAGGTGTCCCAGAAGGCATTTTGATGGATGTTTATTGAAACTTAAAACAAAAGATGATATGACAGACGGGCCCCAAAACATTGTTGTTTAAGGCAACAGTCATGATTAAATTATGTAGTCTGACCCTGACACTGATTCAGATGATCAATCAATAATGGTGATTAAAATTGTAAAAGAAATAGAACTAAAGTTGAAAGTATCCTTTAAACATGGCCATTCTTCAAACCCTAACATGTGGGTATGAATGATCACTGCAGCATTATCTGTGCACTAGAGTTCTAACACACAAGAGACGCACAGACTCTGCATGCATAATGGTTCATTCAGTGAGCACTAATCATAACATTCAAAGGAATCTAATTGGAGATTAGTTACCTCCACCAAGTGGTTGTGTTATTGCCGGCATCTGTTTGTTTTTTTGCTAGTTTGTGTGTTTGTTAGTTTGTTTGTTTCTCTAGCAACATTACTCAATGGACGGATTTTGTTTAAATTTTCAGGAAATGTCCAGATTGGGACAAGGACCTAATGATTTGAATTTGGGAGTGATTCGGTTCATCGTCTGGATCCACCATGATGGAAAATGTGATTTTCGTGAATAACTACTAAACTAAAATAGATATAATTATGAATCAAATTGCTAATGATATGTTTTCATCTAAATATTTAGATGAAATAAAGGTGGGACAAATATTTATGGAGAAAATCACAATATGAGTGAGGACTGTGGTGCTGGCGGAGGTCTGTGCTCTCAGAGTGCTTTTCTAGTTTTAGATGTGAGTAAAGGGAAGTTTTGGTCACCATGCAACAACATAAATGTTGCAGTTAAATACAGTTAAAACAAATTATCTTATACCTGTTTGAAAATCTGTCAGTAAATAATATATTTTGATTAGAAATACTTTTTATTGTCCAAGGAGAAATTAAGTTGTTTCAGCTGCTCTTATATACATTTTAGCTGTAGGAATATCAGATAAAAGACATTAAAATAAGATTGATATTAAATAACCATACAGAATCTGTAAGAAGAAAACATTAATAAAACAAGTTAAAGTGAGACAATGAATAAGGCCAAGGAATTTACACTATTTGACATTAATAATATTTACAATATAAATAAAAAGTAAGACAACATAGTTTGGCAGTAAGGATGTTTTAGTGGATATCATTCTGCTTATAAAATATAATTCGGTATGTGTGAAGTAATCTGAGCCCATTAAAACATAAACCTCCGTAGATTGCCCAGCCCTACCTCTGCCTGCTCACTGGGGCCTCCCCTCCTCTCAGGCCTGTGATTGAGCCGAGGCAGCTCAGTCGCTTGAATGCAATAACAGCTGCTAAGAGCAACAAACTGAGAACCTGATATATACTCTGAAGCAGTGACCTCGGCTCATGAATCAGCCCCCGGACAGGAGGTACTTGAGCGCGGGTCATGAACACAGTTCCTTCGATGCCCCGTAGATCCCCTCGCCTAACCACACCGAGCTATTTCTGGGTCTCCCTCCACGCATCAAACGGCCTCCAAATGTCTCTGCAGCGAGGAGAGAGAGAATGTTTTCGGTCTGATTTGAAGCAGATGATGTTTTGTGGGGGTTTTTGGGTTCTTAAATTAAAATGTGTCATGTTGTTGTGTTTATTTTTGACTCCAGTTCTGTTGTGTGATTATGCATTTGTGTGAAGATTTATAACCGGAGAGTTCTGACTCACAGACGGAGGCTTTAATCAAACGGCATGACGCTGCTGCCGTGCTGCCGGAGCTGTTTGGACAACAAATGAGGCGTCCACCCTTATTACCCCGCCGATGAATAGACAGCCCATGCTGAGTGTGTACAGACATTAACACATACTGTACACCCCGCAACCGGGGCCAGTGGTTCCTCCGTCATGCATTCCCAGGGTGCATCGCTCCCCGACAGCTGTGGAGGCCTGTTAACACCCCGATCACCGATGTGATTATGACTCTCTTAAGATACCGAACCACACGCAGCTTCTGTTGGACAAAGACGGGCCTGTCCCCCCGCCGCCCGGGAGATCCTGACACAACCCCAGCTGGAACAAACATCGGGTTTATCCGGGCCGCCGTCCAGCTCACCTTCTGTGTCCCGGGAGGTGAGGGGTACGGGGGGCAGTGTTCCCCTTGGCGAACACGGGAGAGGTGCTACAACCGATGCTCAGAGTTCATAATCTACACTCGGTGGGCCACCCCCTGAGCAAAGGCCACCCAACAGACCGGACCTCTGCTCACACAGATTTGTGCTGTCGAGTGTTTTTCTCATTTGTTGATGTTTTTGAAATATTTGCAGTCCGTGTGTGTCCTGTGATTTAAATCTGTATTTTCAATTTAATATCAGCAAGTCCACATGATTGATGGGAAATGGGTAAAACATCCCTGTCCTTCAAAACTAAGGGATGTCCCGCCAACACCCTGATGCACCTAGCAGTGACATTTCTGCAGCAGTTGTTTTTTCTTTTACTTTTTTAATGGCCCATATTTTGCCTTAAAGGTGCAGTGTGGAGACATTAGCATTTTACCGACATCTAGTGTTCAGCGACGACAGCTGATGAGGACCAAAAATGCTCATTAACAGGACAATTCAAATCCTTCAGTTAAAGGAACAACATGCTATCTATTCCTCTTTAACAAACACTGTCCTGTCTTTTCTTGTAACACCCACAGTCTCTCCTGTTCTTCTTTGCATGCCATCTAGGTAGATTCCAGGACCTGCGGCCAGACTCGTATTCAAAAATCCCGTTTTGCTCTTTTTGTCCCTAAAACCCACCAGTAGACAACATGGCAGCCTCCACAAAGGGGAGACCCGCAGTACATAAACATAAAATTTTCTTTCTCTAATTTGTTAGAAAGAAAATGAAACCTTTATGGGGATGATTGTACACCAATTTGGACTGACTTTACATACAAATAGAAACATTATATCCCATATTCACTGTTTATATTCGGCAAAATGCTGCCAGCTACACACTACACCTTTAAGTCAGGTTCATCTAATGGTGATCAGTGACTTTTAGAGATCGTTTCCCCAAATGTTCAAAAAGCGTCCTGGTGCCTCTGATTGAGCTGTTTTCTCAGTCTGATGTGCTCTGTGTGTGAGCCTGCAATTTATTTTGTTTTCATAATTTTGTTTGTGGAGTTTTATAACTAAAAGGACATGCATAGATTTGCAAATAATTAAAATTCAAATGTGAAGATGACAGACACAAACTCAAACACAAACTAAATGTGACTGCACATAAAGTGTGGCCAGCAGGTTTTGACGTGGACGTAAATAAAGGTGGAGAGATGCAGAGACAGTAATCGATTTATCTGTTAGAGGCTACTGCTGTACTGTAGTTTTGTTTCTGTCGGAGAAAAAACAAGTAAAAAAAGATGAGACCGATGACGATTACTTATTATTATTTGTTTACAATGAAAAGACATTTTTGCTGCAGTAGATGTTATAATCCATTTCTAATAACAAAAGGATTTCATATTTATCTGGTTACTGGTCATTTTTTATCTAAAAAGTAGCGTGAATATAAAAAATCAAGGATACTACTCACTGTTTCTTAACATTACAAATACGATGCAACATGGTATAAAATAGAATTGAATTAATAAGCTACTAATCGTAATCTTATAAAAATGACAATAATAATACATTTTATTTTTAAAGTGCCTTTCATGACATTAAAGGTCAGTGCACAGAATTAACAACAACAAAAATACCGCAGAGCAGCGGCAACCAGTCCTGCCACTCACCTGGGGTTGCAGAAAAGGAGAGAGAGGGGAAGAAACAATTCCAAACTGGGCACCTGTCAGGGGTGCACAGTGTGGGATTGGAAAAAAAAAGATCTCAGCATATGAGCAACATATTACAAAAAAACACAGAGACAAGCACTTGAGGCTAAGACGGCGTTGAGTTGGAGAAGAATGTCTGTGCCATAGCCAGTGTTGGGTAAGTTACTTCAAAAATATAATGCATTATTTATTACTTGTAACTGTCATTTCAAAGTGATTAGTTAAACTATAATATTACTGTATTTTAAGTGTAAGGCATTACACTATTATTGCATTACTTTCAAGTTCATTCATTCATTTTCTATACCCGGCTATCCCTTTCGGGGTTGTGGGGGGCTGGAGCCTATAACAGCTGTAATCGGGCGAGAGGCGGGGTACACCCTGAATCGGTCGCCAGTCGGTTGCAGGGCCACAGAGAGACAGACAACCATTCACGCTCACACTCATACCTAAGGGCAATTTAGAGTCACCAATTAACCTAATGAGCATGTTTTTGGTCTGTGGGAGGAAGCCGGAGTGCTCGGAGAGAACCCACGCATGCACGGGAAGAACATGCAAACTTCACACAGAAAGGCCCTCCCGACCCGGAATCGAACCAGGAACCTTCTTGCTGTGAGGCACGTGCTCTACCAGCAGCGCCTACTTTCAAGTTACTCTTCCCAAAATAACAGGAAATATGGATTTGTCATTCTAAATGTAGCTCATTATGCTCAAAAAGCTCATTACACATCCAGCTGAAGGTGATGTGGTGGATATCTAACTGAGTTCGGCTTGAGGCTAAAAACGGTAGAATATGATTGCCTCATTGATGCTCATGGCACAAAACAAGAAACAATCATGGCAAAAACAGACAAAAGGTTACATTCTGGTAAATTTTGTTAGAGATACTGTAACTTTAGGCATAGCGGAGGACTTTTCTCCTCTGCTGATCTCACAGAGTACTTGGCAAATTTGTATTTAAACAAACAAACAAAAAAACACCTCTTCATTTCAGGTTAAATTAAGAAGCATTGTAATTTGTATTACTGACATTTGTACTGAGTAAAATATCAACATTAAAAGGAATGTGTTACAGTAATCACACTACCTTTGTAATGCATCACTACCAACACTGGCCATAGTAGATGTGTATGCATAAGCCCATGACCTTGACTCAGCTTCAGACCTGCTCATAGTCTCTACCGCCTAATGTGCCTAAAATGTGAGAGGCCCAGCTCTGTTACGGTTTATTATGGTTGCTAGCTGAATAAGTGTTATCAATGATTACAACAACAGCCTCTTCCTGCTCAGGGTATTGTCACCCAAAGTCAGTTGTGTGTAGAATTTTTCTGGACCAACATTTTAAAACTTGGACCACAACTGAGTGAAATACCATCACATTTTATCCGGAGTTTACAATATTAATGCAAGTCACCCCTCCTTAAAGGTGCTATGAGGAGAATCTATTACCAGTGAAATAAAGACTCTGCTACCCATGAGCACGCGCGGCGACTGTCGTAATGCTGCGTTCCAGTAACCTCGGAAATGGGAGTGACATCATCTCTGACTTATCGGCGTTCCAGTTGAAGTCGGGAAAAAAAATTCCCGATCTACCAGGCTATTGTTAGCTGTTGTTAGCACGCTCTGCGTTGTTGTTCACAAATACCACATGAAGAATGTGATTATCACTATGGCAGCATTTTTGTAAATATAAGTCTAAAAATCTGATCTAGAGTGACACACCCCAGTCAGAAGTGCAAATAAATTGATTATTTCAGGAGCTAAATAACTGTTCACACTGGGGACATCCATCTTTGATTGTCAACTCGGGGGTGGCGAGGTTTCACCGAGTTCCCAGTAGGAAATTCAGACTTTGGGGAACGTTCCAGTTGCAGTTTCCTACTCGGAACCCGGAAATTCCTACTTCTGACTACAACTGGAACGCACCAAAGACGTGACAGAAGCCAAAGCGTGTGTTTGTTGTGATAAATGCAGCTCGGACCATCCTCAGAACTCTGCATTACTTTACAACTTCTTTTTTCAACAACTTACAGGATGCAAAGCGACCAGGTACTGTATCTCTTTCTAGTTACGTAGCGGTAGTTTTTGATGTGTGACAACAAGCAATTTTTGGAAAACTTATCGTAGTTTTGTAGCCGGCTATATATTGCTACTTACAGCCCGGTGCTCTTAGACGTGTAATATAAATAATAAAATGATATCAATTTGCTCTAGTTTTAATTGTCTTGTTCCTGAAGTTGAGTATCCAGGCCAGTCCAGCCCTGTCCGACCCGACCGGAAGGCTAAGGAATAGCATTTACAGATCACCTATTTTGATGCTATTAAACTCATCTAAAAGTGTGCATTTCGATCAGGCATATATCTAAAAGTGAGACTTTTTTGTAATTACTTAAAAACTCCTCACAGTCTCTTTAAGTTAAAAGAAGCAGTAGAGGTTAAAGAGTCCACAGAGCCATCTTTATTTAGTTCGTAAATAACTGATAATCTAAACAATATATACCCTGAGCCCCTACATACTTCAGGCTTTAGTCTTGAAGTGGAACCTTTTATTGTCTCAGGACTCTAAATACTTCTGCTCATAAAGAGGCCTCTGTTCAGCTGTATAATCCTTCCTCAGCACAGACTTTCTTTAATGGATATCATGTCATATCTGTATCATGTCCAACATACATACAGTTGGAGTATTTGTAATGCAGAAAGAATGCGGGCAGGTCTGAAAACTGAAATGTGGGTCTGATGCTCGGCAGTGAAACGTTTCTTGGATGTTGTTCTACCTTTGACTCCCTGACATCGTACAGTTCAGGATGATCTGCTATCAGAGCAGCAATACTCCAGAATAACGACAAACCTCTGCCATAAACAGAAGGTTTACCAAAGTGATGTTAACCTGATACACCAGATGGACTATTCAATGTAACCACTAGTCCATTGAAGAAAGAGCGCTTGGAAAAGGTTTAGGAATGGGCAGAAGCCTGTCCAGTAAATGAAACTGACCTGTGTTTGCAGTCCACCTTTTAGACTTGACAAGTTTTTAGGATTTTATGCCTTTGTGAGTGGATTTGTATGTTATTCTAAATTGAAAAAGTGCAGCTCTTGCTGTGTCAGAATGTTGGAGACATTTGAAAAATGTGATTGTCTAAAGTATGTTTGTTAGAAATCCATTTTCTAATTTTGGTTTCATTTCATTTCAGACTGAGACTCAGCCTGACCACATTTTGTTCTCTCGAAACTCCGATCTAACTCTATCCTTAACTTATTTCTGACAGCACCCCCGTCTCTGTTTTCCATCAATACATCAAACTGATCAGACAGACGAGGAGTCGCCGGGAGTAATCAAAAGGATCAGACATCTCTTAGTATCTGTCTCCATGTCTCGTCTCTCCATCTTAGTTTACAAAGATCATCCGTCCAGAAGTGCTCTGGCCCAGCCTTGGTCTGTCCCAACAACATAATTCAATTGTCTTTTTATCCACAGGCGATGAATAACCTCTGAATAGTAAATCAGCGCAGTGGCGTCTCATCTCTGGACTGAAGCACGGCTCTGATGGGTCCTCAGGGGTTTAGATGGAGAGAGACCAAGCAGGCTCCTTTCCATCCCCTGCTGGTACAAATCAAAATGGAAGCCCCTTCTGAAAGGCTCAGCATGTGCTCAAGTCATTTGAGGCCCTGTCAACCAAAACTCAAGGAAAAATACATCCCTGATTCCCATCAGCTTATTGTCAGAGAAATCAAAAGTGTCATCCTGTCTGAAGAACACCCTCTCAGTCTCAGCATTTTGACAAGGTCCTTTGAAACAACATGGAGCAGAACACAGGATCAGTCTTTGAAACATTTAGATCTTCTTATTGATTCATCTTTGGGTAACTGTGTCGGAAACGAGGAAAATGCAAACATCACCAGTACACACAATCATTATTAATGAGTCCCATGATTTGAGTTTACATCTGCAAAGATCAAGACTCATCAGACCAGTAACATTTCCAATCCACTATTGTCGGATTTGGTGAGTAGGTGCAACATGTAGCTGTTCTTAGTTGACAGTAATGGCACTCAGAGTGGTCTTCTGCTGTTTTAGCCTATATGACTCAAGATTTAACTCAAGATTTTGTGAGTTTAGAAATCATCCCCCGCGTACTCTGACTATAACAAGTGGTCATCTGAGTTACTGTGGCCTTTCTATCTAGTGAACTACCCATCGCTGGATATTTTCTTTATTCCAGACCATTTTTTGGAAACCGTAGAAACAGATGTTTTCGAAAATCCCCGAAGATTAGCAAAGTCTCTTAAATCACCTTTCTTTCCCAATTCTGATGCTCAGATATAGCATTTGCAGTTTTCTGAACCAAGTCAACATGCCAAAAGTCATTGAGTTGCAACCATGAGATTGGTTGACCAGCTATTTGTGTTATCAAGCAGTGTCACTGGTGTAGCAATTATTATACCACTTTCACACTATAATTAGTGGTTCAACGCAGGTTTTTCAACGCGGGTTAACCCACTAACAATCAGTGACTCTTTTCCCACAGCCAGCAGACCCCGGTCAAATCGGCAGCAGATGAGCTAAGTGACTGTTTTTTGCTCTGGCATATCAAGCTGGTGTCATCACGTTGATGACATCATCAGCGCAACGAAACACAGCAATGTAAACGATGGAAAGGAGCATAAAAGACGTGAACAGAGTTTTCCGTACTTTGCACTTTGGTCCCTCTTTAAAAATGTCCAAACTCGGCACCAATGATACAAAAGCGGATGGTATTTGTTGCTGAGACGGCAAAGAGTCACGTAAGTTACAGACAGAGGGGGTGAGCGTGATGATATGCCGTGGGGACGTTACTTATGTTACTTCATGACATAAATAAGCGTGTCGACCCGGGTGTGATGTTCCCGGTTAAGTAGATTGGAGGAGAGCCGATAAAAATCCATGTCGCCTGCAGAATCAGTCGACCCGGGTCAAAATGCAGATTAAACCCTTTCAAACTGCCGACAGGAGCTGATTGTTACCTGGTTTAACCTGGTTTCTTGGCCAGTCTGGGGTATTAGAGAGGCTGTTACTGTAGGTTTTAGTTTCATAGTCCTGACTTAAGGTTCACATTGAAAGTTCTTTGGACTTTGCTCCGGTTGTGAGTTGAATTGTAACTTCACACTTTTTTTGCGGTTTGGTTTTATTTCACACTGGTCATTAATTTTTGTTCTTGTCACCTCACCCAGATACACACAACCAGGCTTTGAGTAATAACATTGTTTGGTTCAGAGCAGTTTGGGAGTACACTAAGGCAGAAAATGAAGACAAAGTTGTATTTAGGCTTTGCCAGGTGGCACTTGCATCTTGACCGGATGAACCTTGTTCCACTCAGACCGGTAGACATTAATCTGCAAAGAGAGCTGGAAGCTTGCAGTTCTGGCAATGCTGACGCTGGCCACACTCTGTTTAATTTGTCATTAAGAGTTATGTTGCTTGTTTTCTGTTGGGGTATTCAGCCAAATTCAATCCACAATCCACTGCTGTTTGGTTAGCTTGCCTTGTTTGGTCCTTGTTTGGTTTAGATGGTTTTTACAACCTCAGTCAACCGAGTTCTGGTTTGCTTTTTCATTTAGGCCAAAGTTGGGGTCTTGGTCAAAACTAGAGTTTGTTTGATCCTTAATACCAAACAAAATCAACCAACATTCCAAAAAGGTAATCCAGAGTTCTTTTCTTTTTGTGTTAAATTAACTCCCCAACTAACTCAGCAGTAGGAATGTAACAATTACCGAGATAATAACAAACCATGGTCAAATTTCAGATGGTTAGCAGTACCGTTTCCTATTTTAATTACTGTTATAGACATGTTTGATTACCTCACTTTGTCAATAACTCACGGTGATGCTGCTCATTGCCTGGGAAAACCGGAAATACACGTCTGCTCCTTGGCAAAGCAGCTGTGGTCCCTCAGACCAGGCATGCATGAAAGTGAAAGTATGGCGGATGGCGCCCGCACAGACACTGTGCCGGAGATTTTTCCCCCTTAAAATGGACAGAGTCTGAAGTTTGGTCGTATTTTAGATTTTGAAAGGATGCCAAGAGAAAATTAATTGAAGACCAAAAAAAAGCCTCAGGGAAGGAAGGAAGGCAGAAAGGAACCACAAAGCACCAGCAGCACCTTCGCCACAAGGAAGAGGCTCTGCTGGATTGTTGAGATTGTTGAGATAATGAGGAACCAAAGAGTCGAGAAGGGTCCTGACCACTATAGCTCATTTGATTACCTCCGCCAAGGAGGTTATGTTTTCGGGAGAGTCTGTTTGTCTGTCTGTCTGTGAACAAAATAACTAAAAAAGTTATGGATGGGTTTTGATGAAATTTTCAGGAAATGTTCAGCATGGGAAAAGGAAGATGTGATTCAAATTTGGTGTTGATCAGGATCACCGTCTGGATCCGCCATGACGGAAAATGTGATTTTCGTGAATAACTACTGAACTAAAATAGATATCATTATGAAACCAATTGATGATGGTATGTTTTCATGGTCAAGGGATCTAAATATTTACATGAAATAAAGGTAGGACTAATATTTATGCTTAAAATCACTATATGGGAGAGGATTGTGGTGCCGGCGGAGGTCTGCGCTCTCCGAGTGCTTTTCTAGTTCACTTTATTTTTTAACCAAATGAAAATTTATTAAATGACTTCATTGTATGTATAGGTGCTATTTGAACATTTTAAATGTATATTTTTTGGGCATTTTGTGCCTTTATTGATAGGAGAGAGACAGTGGATAGGCTTGTGAAAGGGGGAGAGAGAGCAGGGGAAGACACTCTGCAAACTGGTCACAGGCGGGATCCGAACCTGGACCGGCAGAAGCATGTACATGGGGTGCTAACCACTACGCCAAACCAGCACCCCCTATTTGAACATTTTGAGCACATAGCAACACTACCGTGATAATAATAATAAAAATAATAATAATAATGCATTTTTTATACACTTAAAGACCCTGCTCAAGATAAAAACAACAATAGAATCACCCATAAAATCACCAAAACACAACAGACACTGGTATGGTAAGGGAAAGAGGTGGTGCACTATTGTTGAATGGATTGAGCTGTAATAATGATAACCGTCATGCTTTTTGTCTCATCAACAACACCGTATATTCAGAAGAGTCTAAACTACATTACATTCTGGAACTTTTATTGAAACTGGGCCTGTGTTGAACTAAAGCATGGCTGGTGTAACTCAGTACTGTGTGTTGTGTGACATGTCAGCTTCTGCTTCCATCTGCGTGTCTTCAAAGTGGTAAAAACGTCTTTTTCATTTCCACTTTATGAAGTCAGACATGTGTGCACTGATAGCTGTAAACAGAGCTGACTCTGTATGTATGTAAATGAGTGTTTGCATGTGTACCTTCATGCGTGTGTATAATGAAGGGGGTGTATCCCGGCAGCAGATGTTGGTGTTTTGTCAGAATAATTTGGTGGGAATTTTCATGAGCTGAACGAGGCCACAGCTGGGTTACAGGTGGGGAGGAGGGGGGCGCCGTGTGGATGGATGGTTTGTGGGGAGGGTTAAGTAAGAGCGGAACCCCCGGACCCCTGGAGGACTAGACCTTGTTTAGGGCCAAAAACATCCAGAGGGTTAGACGTACGGACATGGGGAGGAGAGTTTGGATGTGGACGCAGCAATTATCCAAATGATTATGCCCCTCATTATGCTCTGCACTTCCTGTGTGAAAAATGACAGTACATATCTGGCCCGTCTTAGCGGCGGATGACCTTCCGTTTACCCAATATTTGCATTTCCTGCGTAGATGCACCCATTGACCGCGTCTCTCATGGATGTTTTTTTTTCCCTCTAGTTGACTCTTTATTAAAGTATATGAAGCAACAAAAGAAGGAATATATTTTAAAAAAGAAAGTGGCAGTTACCTCAGCTCTTGGCAGGGGCTCTAATTAAAACCAAACTTGTTTCCTTCAGTGAACAAACATGACAGGCGCTGAGCAGAGGAGCTTTTTTTTCCACTCCTGCCAAAATATTAAGTGAGTGCAGGTGCTGCAGGAATGTCTACAAGGGTGGGGGCAAGGCACATCTGACCTTTTTTCTCTCTCCTTTTGTGTACGTGGGACTCCATATGCGTGTTTATTTATGTATTTGCGCATGTGTTTCCTCCAAACCCCCGACTGCTCTTCACGCATGCCTCGGGTTGCACGGCAGACTAGCTACACCCAGCAGTTTGTCTTAGCACCCCTCCGTTAGCGTCGCTGTGGTAGAAAAGTGGAGCAAAAGCAAGTGATTGTTATGTTATTCAGGAGAGGCTGAAGGGGATGGGGGGTTAGGAGGGGGGTCTGCCCTAAGCAGGACCAGATGCAAGGGTCCGGGCAGCTCCCGGGCCTGATTGAGGGAGACGCGGTAGCCCTAGCGGAGCCTCTGACGGGATTCACAGAGGCTTGGCAGACGGGACAATTTCGTCTCTGCACCCCTCGCCACACAATGAATAAAACAGCACCTGATCACTGACCTGAGAGAGGAGTCTATGGGAAAGATGAAACTCTGAAGGCCGGGTCAGACTACGAGCATTTGGGCAGATTTTGACACGGTTGGGTCGACTGTGCCCATCATCAAAAGTCAGGATGACAAACGGCCTGTCACGTGACACAATCAGCATCCAGCTGTCTGTTTACAACTCTGATTCAACAAGGCTGCCATGTTAGCTTTTTTTTCTGAGCGCTCTCCTGCCCTTCTGTAGTCACTTGTACATGAATGTGGAGACTGTTTTTGACTAGGGGTGTGCCATCTGAGGCACCTCATGACTTGATTAGATTACGATTATTCAACGATTATCTCGATTTTTTGATGCATCTTTTTTCCCTCCCTTTGTGGCTACTTTAAAACAAGGTATAACTATGTGTTAGTATACATAAATCAAAGTCACCAAACAAGTTTATCTCCTAAAAATGTATCTTTTATTTATGTCAAATTGCCAAATGATCCAACAGGAACCATAGAATCATTAGGTCAAAGTGCACCTGTAGCTGCAGCCTATACAACAAAAAGCTGCACTCACTGACAACAAATAAAGGTTACCAGTTACCTCCTTCAAGTGCAAACATACACTCTTGTTTGGAGAACATAACTCGCCAGCTCCCAGTCGTTGCGTGACTCACTGGTTAAGTGCGCTGTTACCGTGAAATTTGATTGTGCAGCAGCTGAAGTCCGAGCTGTTTGCTCTCTTCAGTGATTCCAGTACTTTTGGTTTTGGTCATGTCGGACTCCAACGTCCACATCAGAGTGTGTAAGCCCTGGTTTTTAACAACAGCATATGGATGTAGGTCCACAGTGATAAAGGTTGCGATGGATGATGAAATTTGTTTCGCCCCTTTCAGTGCTGCAGGAAAGTTTTGATAGTCCTTCTACTGTTCGCTGGTTAGCAGCAACAACCGGCGGATTCTCCTCCTTCTCAAACTCGGGTTAGAAATGCGTGAGGGGCTGGCACTTGTTCGTAGTGCTACCACTGTATTTCATATGGTTTTACATGCCTCAATTATGCTTTCACACTCTGTAACTGTAGCTAAAGAACTAGCCCCCAGTCCGTCCCTTAAGGTGTCTGGGCAGCACATGACTATTACTTTGTTTCGCAAGCAGCAGTTTGTTCCTGCCCTTTAGTTATTATGAAAAATAATTGATTTCAAACATTTCTTAATCATAATTGAATCCTCACATCACATCAGGATTAATATAGCAATCGATGTGTTGGCACACTTGTGTTTTTAACACGTTCTCAAAAATGTTCATATTCGGATCAGGTTCCCATTTAATGATCAGAAAATTACAGCAAAAATCTGATTCAACTGATGCAACAAAAAAAACAAGTGATAATGTGACTGAGTGATGCTGCTGGAAAACAAAAGGAGGTGAGGTGATTGAGTCTGATGAGGGGTAAAAACTGCATTACCTTCCACCCCATTCATCACCTGATTACCAGCTCCTGTGTTTATAAATATACTAAACTGCCACCAGTCGAGAGCTGACTTAACCTATGACAGATAGACAAACAAACAGATGTGGCTCCTATAGATTATTTAGCACACAAACTTGAAGACGTGTCTCCTAACTCTGACCAAATTTACAATTATTTCAAGCCTTTTAGTGTTCTGACAGAAAAACATGTAGCAGATGCCTTTTACAGTATGAAGCCCATTTATTTATAATCTCAACATGTCATTATCTCTGCCAAAGAGGTTTCGTTTTTGTCTTTGTCAGCCGCAGTTTTGCTTATAACTCCGTGACTTTTTAATTGGTTTGGAGGACATGATCAGAGAATGTTGTCATAGGGTTTTAGAATTGTGATCTCATTTATCAAAATAATCACAACCATCATTTTTTTGCCATAATCAAGCCTAATCAGATTTGTATTAATTTCATTTAAATGGTAAATCAACTTGAGCCTGTGTGACACTTTTCTACATCACTCATGTCACTTCAGTCCATATTTAAAGAAAAAGTTTGGTTTCTACAGCTTTCACATTGTTTATAGAATGAAGTAGAACAAAAATACTCACCCAGAAGGCTTTCCTGATCCAAACAGTCCTTCGGGAGATATTTAGATCCAAAATCGAGCAGTGGACATCCGTATAATGGTAGCACATGGGGCATACAGCGCCGCTCCTAAAACTGCATTAATTGTCCAAAAACTCATTAGTTTCACCAATATTTCATCATGGTCCACTCACGCTACTCCTCCACGACAGTCTGTGTCACTCCAGACATGTTGTGTGACTGTACTGACCTCTGAACTAAGCATTCATACCACACGTACACACTGATGCCCAAGCTTTTTGGTCTGATATCACATTTATATCCATTTACATGCATCTGATTTAACAGTGAGAGCAGTTACAGGAGCCATCAGCCGCTCTCCTCTGAGCAGTTTATAAGAATTTAATGGTACTGATGCCTGTTTTTTTGCACAGCAAAAAAAAGAGATTCCTAAGAATTATTATTGGATTGTTTGTTGGGGTTTTATCTTATCTGAAGTGGTGTTTCACCTGCTTTTCTAAATGTCGCCAACAATTTTTAAAATTTGGACAATGCTCTCTCTTGTAGTGAAAATACCAAAAGAAATCTTTAGCTTTTTTTATACCCCAGAAAATTGAATAATATTTAATTTTTGAAAGTAATTTTTATTCCAAAGTTTTAGTACTTTGATGATTTCATCATACGACATGTTTGCCACGTTTTTTTTTTTTTTTTTAAGATCATTTTTAGGGCATTTTTGTGCTCTTATTGACAGGACAGAGAGACAGTGATAGGCTTGTGAAGGGGGCGAGAGAGAGTAGAGGAGGACACTGCAAACCGGCCACAGGCTGGATTGAGACCTGTGCAAGCAGAAGCATGTATTTGGGCTGTGCTTGGTTGCTTACCACTCTGCCAAACCAGCACCTCGTATATTTTTGTCCAATTTTGACAGTGTGTAGGAGTTTGATGATCATCCAGCTCTGGGTTTCGATGACTTTTAATACATGTTTCTGGGGCTTTAAACTGGTTTCAGGTTTTACAGGGTTTTAAGCACATTTGATTTTTATGGTGTTGTGAAAACAGTTTGTTACCAAAATGATAAACCATCTGGATATATTTTGGGCAATGAGATATGGTTTGAGTCCATACTGCCCAGCTCTTCTCCTTTCCACATTTCAAAAGAAGACTCGTCATTTTACTGACCTCACCATTACGAGTCCTTCAAAGTGCCAAATCAACAACAGAATGGCACCCCAAGGAACCCTGCTGTCAAACCTGATTGGATTCAGCTCTCTCTGCTTTGGAGACGGGCTCTCTAATCACTGAGCCACCCCACTGCCCTAATAATGGTTCATAATTCATTATAAATGTCCATCCAGGGCAGTAACTCACTCTCATTAGTGAAGTTTCACTTTTAAACAGTTCCGTTCCTGGAAGCTTGCGGTCACTGTAGCGTATCGTCCAGCCGTCAGCAGCGGTGGGGATGGAGGCTGGAGGAAATGCAGGCCTCAAGTGCAGGTGGTTGAGGATATTTTGGCAACTTCCTGAAGGTCAGACATGCCTCACCAAAGGAGTGATTGGTGGAAAGGGACACCTGGTCCAGATTGACACCTCAGGGCCAGGCAACCAGGTGAACAGCCCGAGGCCAGCTGCAGAGAATGATTTGAGGTTTTGAGCTGTTTGAAATAGCAGGAAGGATTGTTTTTGAAGAAGAGTGTACTGGAAACAACTAAACGTCAAAACAAGCATTACGGCAAATAAAGCATAAGGCAGTTTGTGACAGAAGAGCAATCCAAGAGTCTTCTAAAAACCAGTACAACTTTAAACCTTCTTTTTTGCTAGGAGGCTTCTTGGGTCTTTCCATCAGGAGCAGTGGACAGGTGGTGAAGAACATAACATGGATAAGAGGGCAATATTCACATTCCTCATGAATCCCTCTCTGCCCCTGAATTACCCCAAGTCCTTGTTCGGTCCAAGCACAGCGGTGATAGACTTTTGCTTTCAGTCGATCATGGTGCATCCACCAGCTCTTATGTTTGTGCTCCAGAGCCCTCTGCTGCAAATAAGCAGGACTTTACTTCCACAAAATTCTGAAACAATGCACTTCAATTTAGCATCATGCAGATGGACTGAGACAGGAAGTCCTGGTCAATCTTTTAGAACAAAAAAATGCAGTTCCATGTCTTAGTAGCTCAAAATAATATGCAAGGAGAACAACAAAAACCAGAATATGTAAAAGGGCAGGGACGATATGCTCTTTCTCACAATTCAATTTTTTAGGTGTGATTAATTCAATCTCAATTGTGATTCTACACTATTTTACAATCTTTAGTTAGCTTTTTTAACACCAGTGAAAAAGATGAACAATGATGCCTACAGACTATATCAGGAAAAGTACACATCACATGTGAGTCTGTTTTTAGGATTTATTGAGCAACATATTTTAACTAGCTGTTTATATCCTCTCTTCAAAAGCCTGGATGCATTTCAAAATGGGATATTAACACAGACCGAAACGAAGCATTTAAATTTCGGAAAAGAAAAATCGATTTTTGAACAAAAAAATCGATTTTAAAATCATTTTCAGTCAGTCTTGAACTGTTAAGCTCATGTTCTGTTGTTACGATTTAAGAACAAAAAAGTGACAAATACAAACAAGTCCACCATGAAACTCCCCACGTGGAACAATGACCTTATTACCTCAGCCAAAGAGGTTGTGGTTTTCCATTGTATGTTTGTTTATTAGCAAGATTACGCAAAAACTACTCGACAGATTTTACTGAAATTTTCAACATATAGTGGTAATGGCCTAACTTAAAAATAATTCGATTTTGGTGATGATCCATGTAACAGACGTTAGTGAATGATCATATTTGCTCTGTAACTGTCTAACTAATAATGATATCAACATGATTCAGAGTGCTAGGTTGGTTTTTTCAGGGTCAAGGAAGCATATTATCATGGTAACTTTATCAAAGATTTATTGCTTATAAATGTAACAGCAATATGAGAGCTACCTTGGCGGAGGTTTATGCTCTATGAGTGCCTTCTAGTTTTGTTTGTGAGTTTGTAAAGCATTTGATTTAAATATATGATATATGAAACAGCACCATAATCAGGCAGGGACACAACAGTGGCTGGAACAAGATGCTTTTCGGAGCAGCGAAAGAAAAACAAGACTTATTGTAGAAGTAAAAGCTCTGTTACAGCTTTAATATCTTTACAAGTTGTTCAATATGAAGCTTAAAAGACAGTGAATCATCATCTATGAACCCAAAGTACTCATGATAAAATACAGACTCACTCACATGATCCTGTAACAATAGAAGGCAGATTCTGTTTGTGAACGTCGTCAGTTTTGTGTTGTCAGATTTTTGAAAAACAGGAAAAAGTCATCGTGAAAAAAGCTGCTTTGCCTGAAAGTTGTGCTTTGTGCTCCAGATACACTTTTAATGTCCTCCTGAATGATTAGTGTGCGTCAAAGAGTAAAAATCTTGACGTCACACCTGTTTTCATCACAATGAAATTCTCTGGCCTCGGTTTGGACAGCCTCTCCTGACATGCCCCCTCGGTCTCTCTGGCGTTGGTTTCTCGCTGGCTCTCCTGGTCACGTCTGCCTCTCACATTCCTCCTGAGTCCCGCCTCGCAGGGCCAAGCATCTTGGCACAGGGCTGACGGGGAATTTTCCACAGGTCCACTTTGGAAAGGGGCACACAGGCCTACCTTTGTCTGTGCCCGCTCACTGCAGACCCCGCTCTCACACAAGCACAAACACACACTGTATCTGCCATCGCACACGCAGCAAACAGTGACATTTAGTCAGGTCCAGATGTTGGCATGCTGCGTCTGTGCTGTATTTTCTCATTCCACTCTGGACCAGTTGGCCTGGAGTTATTTTACCAAACATTGTCATAAATGCTCTTTCATTTGATTACACCTCTGCATCGTCTGAAATCATAAAAGCGAGGCCTTTGGAGTCTCTTTGTAGTATCACAGAAACGCCTGAAGAAAAATACTTTAAATGTGTGACATCACTTTTGTCTGGACAAACAAGACGGCATCTCTCTTCAAATAAACTCTGTTGATGATCAGCAGGTGCTTCATGTCTGGACTGGACGTTACAAGGGCGTTCGTTTTTGTTAAATTAAATAAAATCAGGATTTTTCAAAAAAGATTTTATGCAGATGCTTATTTGGAACTGCCCTCGATAGTTTATATGTTAGTACTGTCATTTGAGTTTTTAAAAAATGATTCCGTTATGCCTTGTGTTTTAACGTCTATGATAATTATTAATGACTTGCCCTCTACATTATTGGTCCTTTACAGTCTGGTTTAATGTTGAACAGTTACTCACTGACAAGCACTCAGAAGAGAGCTGTGGACAGACAATCCAGATGTTGGCCACAGTAAGACTCACTGTAACGCAGAATTAGAGGGAGCCATGTGCTTCTTCCTAAACCCCAATAAGGAGATATTCATGAGGACTCACTCTGTTTTCATCAGCTGCTTAGCAATAATAATGCTAATAATAATAATGATCATATCTTATCATGACCCTTAAAACAGATGTTTACAAAGTGCTTAAACAGATGAAACAAGGGCAGAAAAAGGCAGAAATCTGGGTACAAAAAATCGACAATCATGTCAAACAGAGACCAAAGAGTCAAATGAAAAGACACAGAGGTTTCATGTAAAATACAGCAACAAAAGGAAGGAAAATGGTAAGCTGGAGACCGCTGAAGTACATCTTCAGGATTATACTACATTAGTAAAGATTAAAATGTCAGCATGTACGTATGAGTAACATTAGACAAGGTATTTTGTTTCATGTATGATGATGAAGAGACATAAAGACAAAAAATATATGATATAAATAAGTAAAAGAGAGTTGATTGACGACATCACTTCAGGGAGATGGAAAGAAGAGGGTAAATAGAGGACGAATGAAGAAAGGGAGTACATTAAAGCTTGAAAAGATGGTTAAAACAGGACTAAAACAAGAAAATCCTTTTAGAGGAGTAAAAACAGCAGAGATTAGAATAGCTTAATAAGTGATTGTAAAGTGAATATGTAGATAAAGTTGAAAAAATACTCATGCAGTTTCTAACACATATGTAAACAGTAAAAGTGAGTTTCAAAAACTGATTTAAAAACTGTATTAATAACATTTAGGAGCATGATCGATCGACGGCTACTAATTTAAACTACACCCTCTGAGCACAAAAACAATGCTACCTCATTAGTCCAAGCTGATCTGGTGTTTCTGTTTATAACTCATGGCTATTTTAATTCTTACCTCTGAATTTAATTCCTCCACATCAAGACAGTGAGCAATCGCTTGTGCAGACACTACCCTCCACTTACTCCCCTTGTGCAGAGTCAAATGTTTCAACAACTTTCAGCAACTGTCAAAAGAGTGCATGAGAACGAGGTATAACAAAGAGTTTATCTCTGATTGTACTCTAGGCATGTTTGAGAGCCTGCTTTTTAAAGCCAGGGTCTACGATTTGAAACCGCAGCCTGCCCCCCCTTCCCTCACCTCTCCCCTCCGTGTTCCAAGATCCCGCCCCCAGCTCGTGTCGCCTCATAAAGCCCCCTCGGACAGAGCTACGAGCGACTAGCACAATATATCAGCAGCAAACTCAATCAAAAACAGCTCAGCTCAACTGAAAGTATCAAACACGACAGACATCTCCATTATAACACACAGCAGTAGCCATTTCAATTGGACCGGCGGCAATGCGGGTCTGGCGCCGCCAGAGCGGAGCCGAGTGTGGGGGAGGATTTATCTTTCTCAGCCTGTCCTCCCCAGCTGATCTTACAGTGCAAACGATTAGCGGCTAACAGGCTACCCGCTCCCCTACAAGTTATTAGCCCGTGCAGGCACAAACTAACCAGAGTTATTCAGCAGACATCTCCCACTGTAGTAAACAAAGCCATTACCTGATCAACCAGGGGCGAAGCGATTCGATGCTGAAGGTCTGGCGGCGGCTGAGGCTATTCGTTAGCCGTTAGCCGTTAGCCGCTAACAGGCCTCAACCCACGGGCAGAGCTCCGTTGGGCCCAGGAAGAGGCGGGTCTCGGCGCTAGGCTTTTCCGGCTCCATGATAGTTCAGTAGCTAACGCTGCTAGCTGCTCACCGGAGGTAAAGGGGAGGAGGCGGGACCATGGGCATGACGCTGCGTGGCGAGGGAGACGAGGATTGGATGGACTCACAGACCAACTCACGGACCAATTAATAGTCGCAGGTTCTTAGGTTTGATTGGTCAGCTAGTATGCAGCTTTTCAGCGGATATACTGAATGGATTTTTTTCGTTCTTTTTGGTCTTTATACTGTGTAGATAGGACCATAGGACCATAACAGCCTTATAAACGGTGTTATTAATATGTACAAAGCTTCCAAATCGTAGACCATAGCTTTAACGAGAAAAAGTTTTATGAAAAAAATGTTTCACTACATTCTGATACCAAAAGGCAGAGGACCTCTGCTTATTACTTCCACCAAAGAGGTTATGTTATTGCCAGTGTCTGTTTTTTTGTTTGTTTGTTTCTCTGTTAGCAACATAACTCAAAAAGTTACGGACAGATATTGATGAAATTTTCAGGAAATGTCCAGATTGGGACAAGGAACAGATAATTACATTTTGGGAGTGATCTGGATCACCGTCTGGATCCAGGAATTTTTTAAAAGATCCTGTAGCTTAGTGAGATAGGACCATTTTCGAAGAGGTCTGCACTCTTCAAGTGCTTTTCTAGTCAGAATCTATTTTTGTATTTAATTATGCAAAAGCTTCTTTGGGCCCTTGTTTGAAAGCTCTCATCTGAAGCAGGTTAGTAATATAGGGTTGTCAACAACTTTTATGTATTCCTGTCATACAGCAAACTCAAAATGTGGTTTGTTTATTTCACATGTAGAATTTGAAGAGTTATGAGATGGTTTCACAACCACCCTGCTGTGGTTTGCAGCTTGGTGAAGGGTTGAAAGCATGAGTACAGTACTGATGCGGGACAGAGCTGGCAAAGTCAAAGCAGAAAAAAAAAACTTGCAGCTACAGTTGAGCGTGAAGAAGGAGAGTGTTCATTGGGTGATTAAATCATGTGCAAGACACTTGTGAAAACAATGCATCTTAAGTTATTGCCATGGACTAGCTTGCAGATATCATTTCAATAAAGTAAAAAATCTGTGGCCAGTAGGTCATACTCCATACATTTCCACCTCTTGAGCACTGTTAAGTCCTGTTGGCATTTAAGCTTAGCAGTCCGGGTTAAAAATGTTTGTCAGTGCTTAGAACAACTTGACCTGACCAGAGCCACTCGGGGATTATTCCCATGTAAAGACGGACGCTTTTCTCCCGCTCCACGCTTGTTACCTGCGGGGCCACTCTGAGGCCCCCTGGTGGCAGGGTAATTAAAGTACCATAGCTCAGCCAAGCTGCAGTAACTCTCCCAAATCCACAGAGAATGACCGGAGCCGTGGGTGCTCCTAATCCTGTTTGCGGCCTTCGGGAACCACTGCAGCCCCAGCCGGAAGGCAGGGAGGTCGGGGGACATCGGACAATAGGCCAGTGGAGGGAGAGGGAACAAGGGAGGGTGGGAAGGAGCGAGAGGGACGGCAAACCTGTATTCACCCTCGCTCCACGTCTCTGCTTTTGTTGGAGAGAAAATATCTGCAGCACCTCCCTCCTTTTTTTACCCATTGTTGAGGAATATCTCAAGAGTTCGACCTCCATTTTACTGAACAGGAAAAGGTCATGGCAATAAACACCCCAGCAGATGAACTTGCCAATTGAAGTCTGTTTCCATGTTAAGCCTACTTCAGTCAATCTCACAAGCGTTTCATAAATTTGATGGCCTGCAAGAGTTGTTTGCTAAATTTATGGGACCATTTTGGAGTTAAAACCACATACCACTGAGAATAATTTTGGTCAGGTTAATGGTCGTTGTGGTTTGGAGGGTAAAAGCAGAACTATGCAAGATTATCCGTTCAACATTAACGTTCAAAGCAGAATTTGTGTAGTCTCGCATGACCTGCCCTTTATCCTAACAAGCTGAACTCATGAAACGCGCTCTCACCAGCCTCCCGCTCATACAGACAATAATCCCCTACCTTGGGAAGACAGAGCCGGAGAGAAAAGAGCACAGTGGTAATCCAGCCGCAGGTTTTTCCCCCCTCACCTCCCCTCTCCTCAGGGGGTTCGTTTCCCGCCCCGCCTTCAACTGAACGCTCCGTACCAACTCCAAAAAATCCAATTAGACTCCTTCATTAACAAACACAGCAGGAGAGGGCCCTGTGCACGACTACACAAACTGTGATCTGCACCTGTGCCTTCTCCCACGCTGCGAGGTGTAGACAGCACCGAGGGTGCCACAAAAACTTTCAGGAGTGTGTTGACTCATTTCCGGCGAGGCTGCTGAAAACCTTACTCAACGTCCAGCTCCAACAGGCCGAGTTCTGTGCGCAGTTTTCCATGATGCGATGTCCCCAACGGACAGACATAACTCTATGTCTCACTGTGACACCCTGTTACAGCATGAGCACTACCTCAGCGCTCAGGAACCCACTGCTGTGACCCAAACACCCGCTGACTGAGTGGACCAGGTCGGTGAAAGTGACACGACCGAGAAAAATTTTTCACATGAAGGCGTTTATCACCAGTACCCTCTTTACTGTACTAAAGTGTGAGTTCTAAAAACGGAAATGAAGTGAGACATTTATGAATAATAATACAGTATATTTAAAAAAAAACATAAAAATGGGAGAAAGTTCAAAACAAACAGTAAGAAATCTTAGGCAGAGACCTTGAGTGTATAATTACACAAGTTTTATTATTATAATATCAAAGATCTAAAGACCACCGATGAATCAACCTTGCACATCAGCTGGATCAGCTTGATTCAGTGTCTCTACTCAGTCTTGCCAAACTCCAGTCTACAAAATTGAGCGGACCAAATTGGCACAGCCCAATCAGAGTCTTTTAAATCAGAAAGAGGTGGGAGCTACAAGTGAGACAATAACAAGAAGTGACTACTCATATAGTCATTAGCATAGATGCTAACAGCTTCAGATCTGGGCTGCACTTCTTTATTTTATGAAAAACCAGTGACAACAAAGTATTTCTCGATTGAAAAGATATTTCTGCTCCTCTTCCAACATGTTTGGTGAAAGTTTGCTCCACCAAGTAGCTTATTTTTTAACTTTGCACTGTGGCAGTAAAGCTCACCTCCTTCATATCTGATTGGCCCACGATAAAGTTGATTGGTGATACGATCGTTAAATCACGAGCCAAATATGCTTTGAAAGGCTCTACCTGTTCCCAAACACTTTCTGTGGGCTGTTGCCCAAATAGAGCAGTGAAAAACAGTGAACGGGCCACTTGGTGTGTCAGGTTACCTTTGAATAATGTTTAAGAGTAAATGCTTAAAGTGTGTGAAATGTGTTACCAATGGCAGAGTCTGTAGTTTAGCTAACAGTAGATGGAGGTTGAATTCCCAACTCATTCATAAAATCCCTAATGGTTAGCTAACAATATCCCAATTCATACTGTGATTTCAAGGCATAATACCCCTTCGTTCAATCTCCAAAGGTAGTGGTGTGATATTGGAGAGAGAGAGAGAGGGTAATGCAGATTTAGCAGGAGACAGGAACGCTGCAAGTTTTTTTCTCTGTTTTTGTGTATACGTGGGGGCATGCGCCATATCCAAGCTGTATTTGCAGCATGAATTGACAGAGGTATAACAGACTCGCAGAACTAATGTGAATGTCTCCAGATGTACAAACAGTGGAACCTCATTGTGACACTTTGCATGGAAAAGTGTGAACCGGGCTGTTGACAGAAATACCCTTCACGTCTTTGAAAATGATTCATGTTTGTTTCCCGGTCCATTGTATTTTGTGACCTGTATGGGTTCATGCGTGTTTGCATCAGTTCTGTTTGTTCTTCTCTTGTGTGATGAAGAGGAGCTGCTGGTTAAAATGAAAAAACTGCCGTTAAATTTAAGTTCCCTTCACTTTTAATTCCAGCCTCTACGCTCTGGTTCCTCTCTTCAGGACAAACAAAGCGGCATCATTTACCCCAACACCACTGTGCTTTAACGGGAAGTCCATTAAGAGTAATTGTATCTGTCTTAATTGCTTCCACTGGACCGTGATGAACTTGTTCTTTTAAATTGGTTTGATTTTAATGTTTGTGTTCTTCTCATGCTGAAAACCATAATTATTCATTTCTGCAGTGAATGAAGCTGGACCTCGCAGCCTGAGTACTCATGACAGAAAGTTCACTTGTCTTGGCCAAAGTTTCTGGTCCAAGAAATCCTGCGTTGTGGTCCAGCTTTGGCCTGGGAGATGGAGCAGGGTGGGGGAGGAACGCGGGGTGGGACCCTGCCGGTTAGACAGCAGGTTGGCAGTTGGATGCCGGCTGGTGTCCACAACTGGTGCTGGCCAGTGAAAACAGGCCCTGGCAGCTAAGCTCCACACATTCTGGGCTCTCTGCTCTCCACGGCGTCGCACATTTACTGACAGTCCAAACAGAAATGTAAAACATATGCTAACAAAGGGGAGCAAACTGACAGAAGAACATACATTAAGACTGTTGCTCTCACAGTTGGGGACACAAAATGCTCCGGCCTTTTCTTCAGGCTCTGGTCTTTGAAATGATCTGACAAATCCTCTGCAAAAACATTAGGGGATTATTTATCCACATCCTCTGTTTAACTGTTAACATACTGATTCTGTGGGGGTGAAACCTCTGCTTCAAAAACCTGTTATGTCTCAGGGTCATTTTTGGTCATGACCTCAGAGGAAGGCTGACTGCACAATGATGTGTGATGGTGAACTTTAGGCGTAGTTTATACTTATGTCACAACACCAGAAATTTTTTTTACTTTAATATGATTCCTGTAAAAATTAAACCCTATGGATACACATGTCCTGGAAATCCAATATTTGCTAATTTATTGTTTGATTAGAGTTGATAAAAAAATCAGGATTCCAATAGCAGTTTAAAAAAGGAGATAGAAAGATGGGAAAGCTAAATATAAACAAAAATATAAATCAATATAAAACAAATATAAAAATATGGCAACTGACTGGCTACTGCTCCTTCCCGTCCTCTGTCTTCCTGTCACTCCTCCTCCCCCTCAGTGAGGAGTTGTACAGTCTGATGGCCTGAAGGACAGAGGAGTTTCTCGGTCTGTTTCTGCGCTTGTGAAGGAGCAGTTTTGTGCTGAACAGGCTCCTCTGTTTGTTGATGACTGTGTGCAGAGGGTGACGGACATCGTCTGCAATGCCCATCAGGTTTTCTAGAGTTCTTTCCTCTGCCACCAT
Source organism: Scarus forsteni (assembly GCA_036419115.1). Taxonomy (NCBI): domain Eukaryota; kingdom Metazoa; phylum Chordata; class Actinopteri; order Labriformes; family Labridae; genus Scarus; species Scarus forsteni. The sequence continues at coordinate 13,516,542 of JAZDUH010000198.1, forward strand.
CACTGGAGAGTCCAGCTTCATGCGGACCGTAGAGCCGGCCTACCTGATCAGTTTCTCCATCCTGGATATGTCATTTTTGTGCTGCCCCTCCAGCACAACCCTGAGTAACTCATGCACATTGTTTGAATCAACACAACATTTTGCGATAGAATTCAATACGAGTTCATGTTACATGTTCCTCCATCTCTGAGTTCCGCTGTACACATTTTTCTGCATCTACAGTAAAAAAGATAAATCAGAAACAATTCAATTCAATTGTGAACAGAAAGCAGATTATACACCGCAGTGTATCAGCATATCAGCTTTATTGCATTTATCTGAATAAGTAAAACATATGGATCATAATTATTGGAGCGCTTCCCACTACTGAAAAAGCACTACCGAGCAGTTTTGGGGTTAAGTGCCTTGCTCAAGGGTCAGCTGGCACCTCTCCAGCTACCAAATCAACTTCCAAACATGGTTCAGTTAGGACTTGAACCAGACGCTAGGTGTGTCCGGTATTGATATCAGATATCAGCAAAAATCAAATATCAGATTATATTGGCCTGCATCTAAAATCTCCGATTTAAAACTGAGATACAAGCAGTCCATTCTTTTTTTTTGTAGTATATTCTTATATTTAAGGTTAAATTTATTGAACCCATTGGTTTTTAACAAATGGGTCAGTTTTTCTCAAACTTACTATTGCTGATTACTGTTCTCTGCTTGAGTAATCTCACATGATCAAGCCTTTTACAGTCCATACTAAAAAATAAGTAATAAAAGTATGTAGGATTCCTGCTAATATTGAATCGGATTGATATCAGTATTGGCCAGCACTCAAGGCAGCAATATTGGTATCATATTGAAGGTGAAAAAGTTTTATCAGGACACCCCTACCAGCCATCCTTTTGTCCCCAACCCAAGTCCTGGACTGAGCTACTGACGCCCCAGTGCTGTAAATTATTGATTAAATGCAGTTTTTCAAGAAAACACCAAAGCTGTAAAAACGGAAACATCCCTACAGTGAATATGGCACCTGATAAACCAATAATGAGTAAGAAGTTGATTTTTATGAGTATTTGAAGCAGTAAAACAGTTAAAGTGGGTCTTCTTCTTCTTAAAGAGTCCTTGTTTACACCCTCCTCATTTTCACTCGTACATCTTACTATCTCTCTTTAAAGTTGAGCTATTCAAAGGAGCTTTCTCTCTCTCTCTCTCCCCCACTCTCTGCAGAGAAGCCCCTCTACATTCCTGGAGAAATCGCAGAATCAACAGGCATGAAATTCATTTCTCACATGGCCGCATCTGCGCCTCCTAATCATAACCTGGACTGACAATTCAATCCCGCAGTCCATCGCCTGCTCCCTCCTTCCTCACTGGCTTCCCCACCCACCCACTGTCTCACCCAATCCTCCCTTCACCTCCCACCGCTTCCTTCAGCCCCCCTAATTGCGCCGAGTAGCCCCCCTTACGTCATTAGGCCTAACAAAAAACAATTAACGAACGCCAGCTTTAATTAAAGTAATGGCCATAAGGGAGCTGGTGACCTGGTTCCTCGCTAGCTCCATCCAGCCACACAGAAACACCCGCCTACTGGCCTGCGTGCTGGAGAGCAAGGTGGGGTGAGCAAGGGTGGGGTGGGGTACCCAACGTGTTGTGAGGGTGTCTGAACTGACTGACTAATGGCTGGTCGAAACGGGTGATTAGGCTGTAAGAGGCTGCAAGAGGGGTCCAGTTTGGTCCTCCAGGGAGACATGTTTTCTGGGCTGTTACAGCTCGTTGGCCTGGGGCAACAAACAGTCTGATTCATCATCTGTGTGCCTAAAATATATGAAAGTGATGGATGTTTAAAGTCAGGTAAATGACTGAATTAGAGTAATGGCTGATTACAGCAATTTACCCCGAGCGCTGCCAGGAATATACATTCCAGGCCGCAGCAGCACAACGCGGGATAATCCCAGATGCTGGTCCCTGCATGTGAGGGAGGGGTGCAGGTCCTGGTAAATGTGAGCTCTTCAGGGGGGCTGAGTGAACAACCAGCCTTAAAACTGAAGGCTTGATGCAGAGTTCAAAAACAGAGCAGTGGGAATGATTATCCATGAAAGAGGCAGTCATGTGCACCTGCGAGGATCAGAGTGATGACTACAATGAGAAGGGATATAAAAGGAAATTACAAACTGTATTAAGATGGAAAAAGTTGTTTCATACATTATGAAGTCTGAAATGCTTGTGTCAGTAAACAACAGACATGAACAATAGTCTAGTTACATGGATGAATCAAGCTTTAGGAGAATTGTGTTGCCCTTTTAAGAGTTTAGTGAATGTTGACATTGCTGTGACTCTTGTCCATGTAGACTTGCCGTATTCATCTCAAGGATAAATCTTGAAGCAAAACTGTTGTTTCTGCTCCTCATTCACTTTTTCTCTGCTGAACCCCAACAGAGCAGATGTCTGCAAGTAATACTTACCGGTTAATGTACCTACCTGTGATGGTCTCCTGAAACCGTTCATAATCCATATGAGTGATGTTTACACGTTAGCGGGTATATGGCGTTTTCAATGTTGTTAGCATTAAACTAATCGCTAGATCGCTGTAGTGATTAGCCCATGGTAATTTCAGCACATTTTTCTGTATATTTGTTTTGTGCATAGTAATTAATGGATCAGCGTTTGTTGATGTAAAAGGAAAAGTCAGAAACAATACTATTGTAATATTTTATTTTTGTACTGTAGTGCTTCTGACAGTTAACATCTCAAATGTACTTGCTGACTCCGGGCTCTTATTAAGGAACATGTTTAGCTATCTGCCAAGCTAGAAATAATCTCTACATCCTAGTAAGTGCCGAATAACCATATTCAACTGTGGATGTAAATGCATGAGGTAAAGAGCCCATATTTTGCCTTAAATCAGGTTAATTTATCCATTTTTGACGACTGCTTGGGCTTGTTCACAATCACTTATGTTAAAACCTTATTAAATAATTTCATGTGTTAGTGATGTGTTCTCGGTCTGTCTATCAGTCTAAGATGCTCTGTTAAAACTCCTTTCATAATCATAATAATTTCAGAATCATAATAATTTCAGAATTGGCATCGTATTGTCAACAACTCTGCATTCTATCCACCTTATCTGCTGAGAACCAAGAGGCTGAAGCTGCGGATGCAACAATGGTAGGATATCACATTGGTAGGCCAGTTCTAGAAGCTGGTATCAGGTGTGGCTTACGTAACATTTCTTGCACCCTCAGTTAAAACCTGTAGGTCAATATGAAAGTTAGCATTACGCTAGTTCCCTCAACCTCAGACATTCTAAGGGCCCATGAGATTTTTCCCTGTATTCTTGATTATCTTTGGTCATAAGCTATGTAGAGAACAAAAAACAGAATGTACATGTTCCACTTTTTGTGATAAACTTGACAAACAAACCTACTTTTCATGATTTTTTCAGCTGAAATGTAATTGGCCAGAATGAAAAGCTATTGGTAAGCTAATTTGAAACAACATAGCAGTTCAACTTAGAAGCAGTTACGGTATTTCTAATCAATAAATCAAAGTGTAACCTCTTTTTCAGATTTTCTTTAATCAAATGACCTGATCAAGTTGGTTCTTGTGGTTGTGACCATAGTGTGTGAAATATTGACTATTCAAAAACAAAAAGAAATAAGATGACTCATTCCACTGAATAATCAGTTTCAGAAAAGATTACAATGTCCGCACATTGAGCTCAAAACATGGGATAATTTAACTATCTTCTGACAATCAGTCATTGGGATTTTTTTCAAACTATATCAGGAATCATTGCGTCCCTACTTTATACCCTAATTTCATGTTACTATGCTAATGCTTAATGATGTTTTTCAGTGTTTTTTTCAAGTGGTCACATACAAATACAACCAAAAACACCCAAAATACAACTTCATACTGATTTTATGCACTGGATACAGGGCTCTTCTTTGTGGGTTTTGTCACTTGACTTGTTTACATCTGGGTAGTAGAGCATTACAGTGACATGACAGTACCCATTAACTGTGCTGCAGTGGCTAACTGTGGTTGGTAGACAACACATCTTACCAGTAATATGGGTCCAGAGCTTTTAAAAAATTAAAATGAGTTGATCAAACCAGTGATTCTGGTGCTGACAACAGAGAAACTATGACTACTGTGCACATCTGCAGAGGTTTGCTGTGCTGTTGCTCAAAGTCTACTGTATAATATCAACATTACAACACCAGCAGGCCTGATTAAGAGTGTGTTAGTGAGCCTGTGTGTGTGTACAGTGAGTGTAGTGTAGCATGCATCAGTACAGGCCGGGGTGAGGGTGCTCTGGCAGTCTGGCAGCGCTGTGCTCCAGGCCCCTCGCTCCCTGGATTAATGCCGATTGTTTGAGAATGACTCGGAGCTCCGGACCACACAAGAAGAGCGAGGGGGAACGCCGACCTGCGAGGGCTGCAGGAGAGGGAAGCAGAGGGGAGTCCAGAGAGGATTTTTTTTTTTTTTTTAAAGCAGGCATTTCCAAATCTACCTCACCGTGCTTCCTCGGCTCTCTACCGCACACAGAATCACTCTTTCTCTCTTTTATCACTCTCAATCTCTCTGTTTCCTTTTCTCTCTCGCCCTTTGAGAAGCACTGAGCCGCTCTCGTGCCTCTGCTTTCCAAAGGGTCAAGATGAAACGCCCCTGTCGACAGCCCCTACCTGCACCGCCGAGTGTGTGATAATGTGTGTGTCTGAAAGTGCAAAGTGAACGTACATTTGTTAACGTTCTGTGGGAGGTCTGAGCGCGGTGTGGGAGGACGCATGGGGAGGGATACCGAGAGGACAACAATTCATCAAAAACACGGCGCTGGCTTCAATTAGCTGAAGTCTCACTTTGTGCTTCACTGGGTTTTGGTCTGAGTCATTAAAGATGGCCGCAGTTTGAAGCAGCGAAGAATAAACTGTAAACAAAGAGAGTAGGGCTGGGTGATATGGACCAATAACTATGTCTCGTTATTTTTAAATGGAAGCCAGTTTATGGTTTACATCTTGACATTTTCTTTATAAAGAATAGATATTTCATAATTAAACATGGTGTAACAGTACCAGAATTGTATACTGACTAATTGGGTGATGGTCAAAATGAAGTGATAATGATGCATGTGTGTTTAACCAAGACCAGTGGTTGTATTTTGAGCGACATATGAAAACTTAAAATTGAGTTGACAAATCTTAGAACAATTAGTTTAAGGTCAGGCCAAATTCATACCACATTATCATTGAGTCTGGGTACAAATCCATTTTGACCCAAAACTAAAATCTAGTGCAGTCCCTTAAGGTTCATTTATGCTCAACGTTACATACAGAAACATAAACGGATACAGACAGAGCTCTCTGTCCGTGCCTCTCGTTCTTTTCATCCATATTTCTGCACCTATCATTGAAGTTTACAAATACGGGCCAGATGGAGCACCACCGGAAATGGCGGGGTCAGTGTTGCGAAAAATGAAGAAAATGGCGGGGCTCTTTGAAGAAAGGTCGTGTGAGCTGGTGCAAAATTAAGTGACTGCCACCACCTCCTGCAACGCTGCCTCCATTTTCATGTGTATGACTAGCATAAATGAGCCTTAACTTTATGTTTTCTGGTTTGGCGGTGAATTTGTCTCTCTCTTTTTTTGTTCAGTTCTACAATTTTCTCAGCCTAAAGTTAAAACTGAATCCTTAATTTTATCAAACATTTGACTGCCAAAGAAATCAGTACTCTGGGCCAAGATTCATCACTCAGGAGATGTTTGCAGAACATCTAGTCTAAGTTGTAAAAAAGAGTCATAATATAAAAATATTTATCACAGTATTTTTAGTATTTTTTCTGACAAGTGACAAACAAAATATGAGTAGTTCAATTTGTTCTTTAAAGGTGCTATGAGGAGAATCTATTTCTGGCGACATAAAGACTACTCATGAGCAAACACGGCAACTGTCGTAAAGACGTAACCCAAGCCAAAGCGCGCGTTTGTTGTGATGCTAATGAATGCAGCTCGGACCTTCCTCAGAACTCTGCATTGCTTTACAACATCTTTTTTCAACAACTTACAGGATGCAAAGCGACGAGTTAATGTATCTCTTTCTAGTTACGTAGCGGTAGTTTTTGATGTGTTACAACAAGCAGTTTTTGGAAAACTTAGTATCGTAGTTTTGTAGCTGGCTACATATCACTACTTACAGCCCGGTGCTCTAAGACGTGTCTGAATAATATAAATTTGCTCTTGTTTTAATTGTCTTGTTCCCGAAGATGAGTATCCAGGCCAGGACAGCCCTGTCCGACCCGACCGTGAAGCTAAGGAATAGCATTTATAGATAACCTATTTTGATGCTATAAAACTCATCTTAAAGTGTGTATTTCGATCAGACATTTTTCTAAAAGTGAGACTTTTTTGTAATTACTTAGAAACTCCTCATAGTATCTTTAAAGGTGTAGTCAGCGATCTTCTAATCTTCTAATCTAATGCAGTATTTGTCAAAATCACTGTATTTCTCCTCTCTATCCACAAGATGTCACCACTGACAGCATGTTGAAAAAAAAAGTCCGGTTTCAATACACAGCCTTGGCTCTGAATCTCAGCAGGTAAATACTGTGGCTCGGGCCGAGTCACCAAAACAGGGTACACCCCTCATACTCATGCGCAGATCAGACAGAGGGGGGAGGGGGAGTAGTAGGTTGCGTAGCGTGCACAGTTAGCGTAAGAGAGAGATACAATATGTGCAGTAGCAAAGGCTGAAAAACAACCCAAAAGAAAAAGATCAGAGGAGTGTAAAGTGAAAAAGAAGGGCTATGACCATGAAAGAGCGAAGACCCTTGTCAATATTGGTGTTGCTTTCTGACGGTGGAGGGAACTCTGCTAACTGAACGACCCGAAAACGGACGCGGAAGTCACCATCTTTCTGCTGGATAGGTAAACAACATTAACTTTGTGGTGCTTCACATAACAGTAACAGCCGTCTGCCATTCATCTTATTGTCTAATCTGCCAAAATGTACTGTTGTCGTGATGTTATCAATAATGGCAGTTGAGTTGTCTGATGAGTTGGGGTTACCTTAGCTACGTTGGTCAGCTTCGCAGTTTCTACGGCTGTTTCCATGACGATGCACATCCATCAGCTTTCGGGGGTGGAGCGAGGGGTGAGGTATGAAGGGAGAGGCGGGTCTAAATTTGTTTATAAACAACCTCTCCACTCGTTTTCTCCCATATCACTGACTACACCTTTAAATAACAAATGTTGTCACAAAACCATAACTAGAAGTGCTGTAGGAACACAAACTTTTGTCAAGGCATTTCCAACACTGTCAGAAGAGTTATGGTCAAAAATGTTAAATAAACAAATCCTTCATTGAAAATACCTGGATCAACATCCAGATGTGGATCACCAACAGAATCAGTGGCAACAGTGTCAAACACCAAACATGATATTCCACTGATAGCATGGAACAAGCTTCTTTTTTTTTTAGTTAAGACAAAATTTAACCACTTCTGCCTCTGATAAGACTGTTTCACAAACGTGATTCATTTGCAGTACATGCTGAATAATGTTGAAGGAACTGATAAGGGAGTTAATTGATTAGCAAAAAGATAAGTGATGGGGATTTCCTGGGGGAGTTCTTATCGACTATGAGCTGAAACTGGTTTTCAATTCCCATTCTTACTCCTTATAATGATGCTCCTCTAAAAATTAGATAAGATTATAGACTTGATTTGTAATCTGATTGTCTAAAAAATCACATTAGTGTTAGTGGTTCTTCTGGTTTTATTTTAACAGAGTATGAGACATGGCTACTTCTTTTTCCAGTTTGTGAACCATATTTATCTGAGCGATATTTCCATGCCTTTTATCTTGTTTAAAGTTATATCAACATGCCCTTAAACTCGATATATTTCCCCGTCCTAACATAAAGCATCCTGAATACATTTCCCTGCCTGGTTATCTGATCAGTCAGCAGCTTCAGACTCTCCCACATCCTCCAATAACAGAGGAGGATGCTGACAGAAAGATTTGTGCCTGCTCAGCCTTAAAGTCAGAATAATGTGTGAGAGGAGAGAATAAGAGACTCGAGCTGGCAGTGACAGGAGACACGAGACTGACAGCTGTGTTTATGGAGCAGGGTGTGGGAGGCTGGAGCCCCGCCGACTCGCTCCATCCACAAAATGGCTCCCATGACTTGCACAGATGCTCTTGTGACTCCATGAAGTTTATGTTGGAGCGCCGTATAAATCAAGAAGGGGCTTCATATCAAATGTTTTTGTTGGCCGTCTGGATTGGGTCATCTCATGGTCTAGGATGGTTGGTTTTAGGTTCCCGGTGTATGGACCGTGTACAGTGGGAAGTGTGGAAACCATGGGGTGTGAGCGATGATGCTGGAGAACATCTCCGTTTTTATATTGACTCTGTGACAGCGAAACAACAGGACACACTCAGGAGAGTGAGAAAGCAGATTTTGGTAAAGTGAAAAATCTTCACATTGATTTAAAATCAAGGGGCCACAAATTAAGGACACATTTGAACCTTCCATGTTGGACGATTCAGCCAAACAACAAGACCACACACCTGCTGTTTTTAGTCATGACTTCACACACACGGCCTTACGGAAACTGTCGTAACCAAACATGACTTTAGAGGAAAAACAAATATGGAGGACCGTCAGCTGACAGGGTTGATCCTTTTGAAGCATGAGTCAAGAGTGATGTCAGAGCATCAACTGGAGGCAGAGCGTACAAAAAAAACCCACCACAGGCTGGCAGGCAGCATGGGTAAAAAGTTTCATCTCGCTGTGTTGTGGTGCCAAACTTGAGGGTGAAAAAGTAACGGCTCAAAGCTGAAAGTTGGCCACAGCAGCCTTGTTGCCAGTTTTAACTCCCTTAAGAAACACGCTTGGTTCACTGGCTGAATATATGACCTTTTACACTCACAAACTCTTGTGCGATCATGGGAAATAGCGATGCCTGATGTCAGATTTTTGCAGATTTCCAATGTGCCGATATTTCCAAACACATAAGTGCAAATATCAATATTTACCTCCAAGAGCAGAAAGTCTCTACATTATGAAAACCGACTTTTAAATAAAAAAACAACATCTGGCTTACTAATGTACACATGCAGTTATGATGAGGTGAAACAATGTGGTCCATCTGTGTGCTTTAAAAATATTACTGCCCAATTATAGGATATATCTGATATGTGTTACTGGCTGTAGATAATGGCAACAAGCTTCAGTATCAAATGGTACCCATGTCATACAGATAAGATTCTGCAACCCTGATGGAAAACTGACAAAAATTTGTAAAGAAATTTTTTAAAAAAGCAGTTTTTCTTGTTTAACATCTGTTCCTCACAGACATATACTGTGACACTGAAAGAAATAAGTCCATTTCAAGCACAGAACTTGTACTCTTGACCAGAAATATTAGTATCGGTATTGGTGATAATGAATCAAAGAAATAGCAGCATATCGGATATCTGCAAAAATCCAATATTGTGCATCCCTAAAAGCAGCGCTCATGTTCCTGTTGAAACTGAGGCTCATTCAGCGTCTCATCCATTGAAGTAGATAAATTAGATTAATTATTTCTTCGTCATCCTTTGAAGTGTTTTCTGTAGAGCCACCACCTGATGAACCAGCAAAGCACTTGAAGATCGCAGACCTCCGCTAGTGCCACAGTCCTCACCCATGTTGTGATTTTCACCATAAATATTAGTCCTAAATTTATTTCATGTAAATATTTAGATTGCTTGACCATGAAAACATACCATTAGCAATTGGATTCATTATGAAATCTATTTTAGTTCAGTAATTATTCACAAAAATCACATTTTTCATCATGGCGGATCCGCACGTTGATCCGGATCACTCCTAAAATCTGATAATCTGTTCCTTGTCCCAATCTGGACAGTTCCTGAAATTTTTATTGAAATCCGTCCATAACTTTTTGAGTTATGTTGCTAACAGAGAAACAAACAAACAGACCCCACTAATAACATATCAATCAAAAGTCTTTACTTTGCTAACTCTAATAACCTCTCGCCAAAATGCAAAAAAGACTTCATATAAAGATGAAATGTTTGTGTGTTTGCTGCACTGTTTGAATCATTAACATCTGCAGTGTTTTCATCAGAAACTTGTAAAAAATATGAAGCGTTTTTCACAGAAAAAAATGAGATAAAAGAGAATATTCCTGAAGATCTGTGGATTTGCCACGACTCTGACACACTGCTGTTTTTTCTCTCCCTGACTCAGACACTGAAGCAGATCAACCAACTTTCTGAAACCACAAGAAAAGTCACTGAGCACCAACTTAACGCTCAATTTTCTTCTTCTGGGATTGTGGGAGTGATTTTCATCCCAAAGTTTTCCTTTGCACACAGCCCTCTTCCATCTCTCCTTCCAACTTTCCCCTCCATCCATCCCCCCCTCCCCCCTTTTTGGTGACTCCCACTTGTACACAACCCCAAACACCCCCTCCCCCTCCACCCTCCTGCCCCATAGGCTGCCTCTCTTCACTGCAGCTGCCAAGAATAAGACTGAAGCTGATGTGGGGGCCCCGTGGGGGAGGCCCCGCGCTGGTGAAACCGTCCTCTGCCTCCTCCTGCAGCCCGAGCGCTCACTCCACTGAATTCATCCACTTGGCTCTGTTTATTTAATATTCAGTCAGCTGTGGGGAGTGGGGTTAGCCACAGCTTATAAAACTCAGTCAGCATGACCAAGATATAACCCTCCACCTCCCCCAACAACACCAGCCCAACCTGCGCCCCCTCCCCTCATTTATAACATCCATACGCAGACACGTAAGAGATATATACACGACCACACTCCTCCAGCACAGCACACACACCCTCTTACACTTAATACAACCATAAAACTTGACTGTTACTACCTACAGAACAATACAAAAAAACACAACAACTTACCTTTAAAAAAAAACTTATTTTACTAATATCACAGTATAGCAGTATTATGGTGTTCAGCCTTTGCAGCTCCAGGCCATATTTTGCTACATTCAGTGGATTTCTATTGAAAAATGAATCTAAAACCTCATCATTCTCATGCCAAATCAAATTACAGACATCTTTTGTTTTCAGGACAGCCTGGGCTTTCAGAATATTTAGGCTGTGATGATTTTGGGCTGGTTTATTAAAAGTTGAATGTTCACAGACACTGAACAAAAACTGAGTAATGAAACTTTAACCCTTACTGGGGTTTGCATGGGCTAATGTAAAAGAACATAATGGAATAGGACAGAGTAGAATATAATCTAATGTAATAGTATAATAATAATGATAATAGTAATAATGGTAATAATAGATTTTTTTAGAAGCGCCTTTCACAACACTCAGGGACGCTGCACAAGATAGAAACAACAAAGAATCTGCAATAAAATCAACAATAAAATCATCAAAACACAGTAGACAGTGGTATGGTAAGGGAAAGAGGTGGTCCACTGTTGAATGGAGTAAGCTGTCCTGAACTGGGAGATTTTGAGCCTGGACTTGAAAAGGGGCAGGGAGTTCAAATTTCAGAGGTAGGTGGGAGAGAGTTCCAGAGGTGAGCAGAGAATAGACTGTAATAGAGTAGAATAGTAGAATAGAATGTGATAGAACAGCTTGATGTACAAGATTAGAATGGGACAGAGTAGAAAGAATGGAATTCAATGGAATTGAATAGATTGTATTAGAGTAGAACAGAATGTAATAGGTTAGAAAAGGATAGAGTAGAATTGGATGTAATGGAATAGCACAGAATTTAATACAATAGAGTAGGATAGAGTAGAAAAGAATTTAATAGAATGTAATGTAATAGAATAGAGTGTAATAGGGTAGAATAGAATAGAGTATACAATACTGTAATAGAGTAGAATAGACTGTAATGGAATAGACTGTAATGCAGACAAACCAAATGTGAGGAAGTAGAACACAATGAAATAGAATAGGATAGAATAGAATAAGATAGAATGCAATAGAGTGTAATGTGGTAGAACAGATTACATTAGAGTAGAATAGAATGTAATGAAATAGCAAAGCATAAGATAGAGTAGAAAATAATTTAATTTAATGTTATAGAATAGACTAATAGAGTAGAATATACTGTAATGGAGTAGCATAGACTGTAATGGAATAGAATGCTAGAGACGAATAGAAGGTAATAATGTAGTACACAATGTAATAGAAAAGTATGTAATAGAATAGACAGTAATAAAGTGGAACAGAATGCAGTATAATGAAAGGGATAGAGTAGAATGTAATACAATAGAATAGTGTAGAGTAGAAAAGAATGTAATGCAATGTAATAGAATGTAACAGAATAAGATGTAATGGTGAAAAATAGAATTTGACAAAGTAGAACACAATGGAGAATATCAAAGAATGTAATAGAATAGAATAGACTGTAATAAATTAGAACAGAATGCAATATAATGTAAGGGATAGAGTAGAATAGGATGTAATGGAATACAAAACAACAGAATAGCATAGAGTAGAAAAGAATGTAGTGTAATAGAATAGAATGTAACAGAGTAGAATAGAATGTAATGGAATAGAATGTGATAAAGTAGAACACAATGTAATAAAATAGAAAAGGATAGACAGGAATAGAATGTTATGGAATAGAATAGAATGTTTTAGAATACCATAGAATGTAATAGAGAGAATAGGATAGACAGGAATAGAATGCTATACAATAGAATAGAGTAGAATAGAATTGTATAGACTAAAATACAACAGGAAAAGAATCCAATGTAAGAGAATAGAATAGACTAGAATAGAATGGGGTAAGTCTTTATTGTCCACCTTAGGCAGAAATTTGGCTCTTGTGATACAAATATCATTATAATATTCATACAGTCAATAAAAAACAGAGCAGCTGAGTATCACTCTAACACTAAGAAAACAGAAACAAAGGCCCAAATATGTTGGTACAAAACCTGACAAAGCCTTTTATCATGAAAACTGTACTTTTTCAGTACTTATTTTTTAAGTAATACAACAACTTATGATTGGATACAGTTAGAATTCTCAGATTATATTTCCAGCTCTTATTTTTGCTAATTTTGCGGAGGACAACCAGTCAGACCAAAACTCAAAACAAACCGTACAAGGCCATTTTTCTGTGAAGAAAGAAGCAGAGAAGAGGGAATGAGGCAGCCTTTCATTTCACGGTTGTGTAAACTATCACACTTTTCCCTTCTTGCACATCAAAGGTGAACTCGGGGGTGTAATGAGCTTAGCCGTTTGACTCGCATTAAGACCACTGAGCAGAAATGAAGCAGGAAGTGAGAGAGAAAGAGCGAGCAGCACATGAGCTTCAGCGGACCAGTATGGATACGAGTGCGAGCTGCCGAGGGGGCGCCAGCGTCTTAATAATCTTCCCAGCAGCCCATATTCACTCCACCCTGCTGAGAGCGATCCCAGTGTGCTCCATCTACGCCTCGACTGGAAGGCTCCATGGCAACTCCCGGGGTCAGGGGTCTTGGGGAAAGGTTGCTTTTATCTGCTAATGAGGTCGATACCTGGGGCTCCGTGTCTCTCCGCCTCTGTCTCTCCGCATCTCCCCTGCGCCGGCATAGGTGGGGGGGGCGGCCGCTGTGAATGGCTGCCAAGTGACTCCAATGCCATCCTCACTCATCTTTACACTCTGAATGAGGGGGGGTTGTCCGGGTGCCAGGAGGGAGGGGTCACTCATATTAGGTCGTGCCCTGTAGGGAAGATAACAAACGGCTCTGAAATTGCTGTCCCCCAGTCTGGCTCCTCATTGTGAAATAAGTGTTCACATGCAAATGGACAATTACCCCACAGGCCCGGCGATGGAGCTCCCTGCTCCCTCACTTTAGGAGTTTGATGGATGACCTGCACGCCAGCATGGTTTGTGTAACGCTGTACGTACTGTTAAAGTGGCCTCTGATTGATGCTCCGTTGTTTTGCTTCTTAAACACAAATTAGCCGCGCTGAAAGAGTCGGACAGAACTTTCAAACAAACCGTGTGATTAACATTCACCTTCTTAAATCACCAACAACTGGGAGAAAGAGTCCGATCGGTTTTCTGAGAGTTATTGATGCTTGTTAAAGAATGTACACAACTTTAGGATGAAATTAAGACACTTCTGAAAAAAGAAATTTGCACTTTAACACAATTCCTAAGAAGTTGGGACATTGTGTAAACATGAATAAAAACAGAATTCTGTGATTTTCAAATCAAATATCAATCAAATGCATAGATTTTTGTGAATATTCTGTCGTTTTGAATTTGGTGCCACAACCTAGTGTTGTGCTCAAGACCACATTACCCGAGACCAAGACTTGCCCGAGACCAGAATGCACCAAGACAAGACCAAGACTTTTGGGAGTCGAGACCAAGACCAAAACAAGCTGAGACTGGAACAAGACCAAGACCATCAAAATCTATTTCCAAAACCATGACGAGGTTGAACAGTTATGGGGGGTTTCCCGTAGTCTCAACACCGGGAAGGTTTCAGTCATCACAGGGGAAATAACTCATGCATTGAGGCTTTTTGTTGTTTTACCAAGTGCTCCTCCTTGTTAACATTAATGATGTTGAAGAACAGCAGATCAGTTCTGGTCTTGATCGGTCTTAACGGAAAATCCCGAGTCAAGCCAGTCAGAGACTGAGACAAGACCGAGTAAAAATGCTCTTGAGTCTGAGGCAAGACCGAGACCTTTAAAATGTGGTCTTGAGACTGGTCTCGGGACTAAGACCGGTCTTGAGTAACACAACCCTACCACAACCTCTCCTAAAAAAGCTGGGACAGGGGAAACAAAAGTGAGGAAAGTTGAGGAAAAACACCTGTTTGAAACATCCCACGGAAAAGCAGATTCATAGGAAACAGGTGAGGGTGGTGATTGGGTTTAAAAGGAGCATCCGCCTGAGCAAATAGTCCAACGGTTCAATGTTTCTCTATGTACATTTGCAAGAAATTCAGGGATTTCTTCATCTACTGTCTATAATATCATCAAAAGATTCAGAGAATCTCGAAAGATCTGTATGTGAGCAGCAAGGCCAATGAAAGATATTTAATGACCTTCAGTCCCTCAGGGAGCACCGCATTAAAAGCCAAAATCACTCTGCAAAGGACATTAACACATGGGCTCAGTAATATTTCAAAAGAGTTAGCTAACAGTTAGTAGTTAACATCAGTTAACTACATTTAAAAGTGCAAGCCATACATCCACACAGAAACACCGCCGGCTTCACTAGGCTGCAGTCTGATGAGTTCAGACTGTTTTTGGAAATCGTTGATGTCCAGACTAAAGGACCATCCCGACTGTTATCAGTGCGAAGTTCAATAGCCAATATATGTGAGGGTATAGGGGTGTGTCGGTGGGCATGGCACTAAAGGTTGCCATTAAAGCAACTTTGTTTTCAGGGAAGATTTCAGCTAGACAATCCCAAGAAACATTCTCAAACCATAACAGCTTTGTTAGTAAAACTGTGCAAGTGCTAGACCAGCCTGCGTGTAGTCCAGACCTGTCTCCCAATGAAAATGTGTGTCACATTATGAAGTGCAAAATACAACAACTGAGACCCCAAGAATGTTGAGCAAAGTAAGTCGTACATCAAGCAGGAATGGGAAAGAATTCCACCTTCAGTGCTTCAACAATTAGGTTCCGTTTGCACAACAACATTGTCACCAGAAACGGAAAGGTTTTTCCTTTTTTTATGTATTTTTTGGGCATTTTGTTCCTTATTGATAGGAGAGAATGACAATGGATAGGCCTGTGAAAGAGAGAGATTAGGAGAAGACACTCTGCAAACTGGACACAGGCTGGATTCTAACCCGGGCGGGCAGAAGTATATGGGGCTTGCCTGGTTGCTAACCACTCCGCTAATTGTCACATGGAGATGGTGTTAAAACATTGCACCTTCACATTGATCCTCGAGAACAACTGAAACTGTGGTTGTGTTTATGCCAGGACAGTGGTTGGAGATGAAGGTTTGAGAAGAAACAGCGGTGTTACAACAAACCTAAAACAGCAGAACACATGTTGCCACAGTTGTTGGTCCTAGATTTGCATGCTACCTTTATCTGGAGGAGTACCGTTCATGTGCCGGGCATCTTCGTTTTCACTGAAAACTCTGAATCCTGTTTACACAGAGATAAATACCAAATCTTTTTCAAACTTTAGAGTCTGGACCCTGGTTTGTAAAGTTTGCGGATTCAGGCATTCTGGGCGCTGTTCTTGTGTAAACAGAAGGTGCAAGCACAACACAAACTCTCCATTTTTGGCCATTTTTTGTTGTGTAAACAGGCCCTTATTCTCCTTAGTTCTCAAATGCTAACTGGATTGGTGAAAGGAAATTTGAGCACAGTGGTTAAAATGACCCTTACCAGCTCTTTTTGGAAGATGTTGGCATCCAATTCAAAACCAGAGATATTTGCGAGAATAAACATCAGTTTATCAGTTTGAGCATTAAGACTTTTGTCTTTGTGGTGTTTTTAATTGAATACAGGTTGAAAAGGATTTGCAAATCATTTTTTTCTGTTTATTTACCGTCTACATCACATCACGACACCATTGGAATAGGAGTTTGTACTAAGCACAGTCAACCTGGTCTCCCAGATTATAATGTAAGGTTTAAATGACCCTTATTATTTAAGCAGGGGATGAATATTTCTAAAACGTATGAGGGTGCTGGTGTAATTAAATGTACATTGTTCCTGTCCGGCGCGGCTCACACAAATGAGTGTTGAATGGGACACGGGGCTTTGCATTAGGCGAGCTCTTAATGCCCTTCAAACACACTTCCCTCGCCAATCTGCTCTCACTATATCACACAAGGCTCATTGGCCCATGTGCCCCTTCAATGGGGCAAACAGGCACCCTCGCCAGCCCCGTCCTTCTCCCACACCCCCTCACTCTCACACACACGCCCCCTGTCATGTTCGCAGGACTGAGAAAGGAGTCCATTAACTCTGATTTAGTGGCAGTGTCATGCGGTCTCCTTTGTGAGGTGCTGACATTCAGTGAATAGGAATCAGAATTTGCTCCCCCTCCTCCTCCATCGCTCCTTCTCTTGGCTCAGGGCTCGGGATATGTGGAGGGTTTGTGTGGCTCCAGTAGGAGTGTGAGGGGTTCACAGTTGTGGCCGAGGGGGTGGGGACGTAGATTGAGAGGGTTTTGCTGCCACATGTCTCTGAATGGCGGACTCTTTGTGCGGGGGCCGGCCTGTTTGTTTAGCCTTTCCTCAGAGAGACGCTTCACACGTCGCTGCCTCGTACACAGGAACGAGGAGGCCAAAACACAAAGTGTGGAGGCTGCAGGACAGTGTTTGCTGCTGCTTTGGCAACTTTATGAACCTCATTTACCCTTTCAAAGATTGTTTTAAAGTCCAATACAGCTGATCCTGGAATACATCTTAGAAAGTAATTCTGACAGGCAGAGATGCAGTCAGGAAATAAGACAAACAACAAAACTTGAGATTAGCAGGGCTCATTCTGCAGAGAAAACAAAAGCAAATCATCATAAACATCCATCACTGTTTACAGACCAACTTCAGTGTTCAGCTCAGCCCATCATAGACAAACTTGCTGTTGTTTTAGCACATTTTTTCCCTGTGATCTTTGACTTTTACATGTTTTTTCCACACTTCATCATCATCTGTTTGATGTATGTAAATCCTGGGGAAACCCTGTGAAGGGGGAACATCATTTTTAATGCTGTACTGTCTCAGGAAACAATAAAAACGACACAAATGACATTAGGCATATACTAGGGCTGCGCAATATCACAGATTTATCATCACAAAATTAAATGTTTTAGTTGACATAACGCGGAGGGACTAACATCTTTGCAATCAGCTTACCTCCTGTCTGCTGCAGCAAATTTAGAAGTTAAGAAAGCACTCAGAGAGCGCAAATCTCTGCTAAGGTACCTCATATATTGTTGTTACATCTATAAGCAATAGTTGGATGATAAAGTTACCATCATAATATGATTCCTTAACCCTGAAAGCTCACACCCAACACTTGGAACCATGTTGATATAATTAGTTAGACAGTTATTGAGCAAAAACGATCGTTTGCTAATGGCAGTTATTGGGATCACAACCAAAAACAAACTAATTTAAGTTGAGACTAGAGATGTAATGGTTACCGGTAAAATGGTAAACCACGTTAAAATTTCCCATGGTAATCATTACCGTGTCCAATTAAAATTACCATTATACCGTGTTTGATCAACACACTGTGTCAATAACTCTCTGTGATGCTCCTTGCCTGGAAAGGCGAAACTATTGGCCCTATTCCACCAGTACTCTACTCTACTCTGCTCGACTCTACCCAGCTCTACTCTACTCGCCTTGTGCTGCTTTTCCATTAGCCCCAGTCGCCTCCCCAACCGGATGCAGTGTTGCTGTAAACAGCTGAGCGGCACTGCGGTGACGTCATTTTGAGCGCACCACAACAATCTGTGGCTTTTTGTCACAAACTGAATGAAAAGGAAAGCAGGAGAAGGCTGCAGGTGGTAAGAAGAAATTCCCCTTGAGAAGCACAGGAGAGTTTTGGAAGCTGTTCAACAGAACGAAGTCGAGGACAAGAGCATTCGAGCTGCAAAGAAAAGACATATGAGGGTAAGCTAACAGTAGCTACCGCTAGCATGCTAGGTCGCCGCGCTCATGACTCATCGATGATGACATTGTCTGACCAATCAGTAGCCAGCAGTCGGTGACGTCATCTTTTCGTATCGACTCAGCTCGCTTGGAGCCTGAGCAGAGTAGGTACTAAAACTAGCTTGTTTTAGGAGGTACAAGGCTAGTGGAAACACGCTGCAA
Source organism: Scarus forsteni (assembly GCA_036419115.1). Lineage (NCBI taxonomy): Eukaryota > Metazoa > Chordata > Actinopteri > Labriformes > Labridae > Scarus > Scarus forsteni. The sequence continues at coordinate 13,535,327 of JAZDUH010000198.1, forward strand.
ATCGAGTCGAGCTGAGTAGAGTAGGGCCAAGGCGTGCTAGTTGAAAAGGGCCATATGTGTGTCTGTCCCTCGAAGCAGCCGTGTGTTGCAAACAGAGGCGTGCATGCGCAGCTTGCAATGTTTGGCCTCAGCAGCTGGAGCCTCGCTCAAACTCTCACAGGTTTTGCTACTCCTGTGATTAAAACTGCTGATTCAGGGAGCGATACCGGAGTGATTTATAGGAGGTTTATCAGTATTTTCGGTGTAAATAATGTATAAATGTTGTAAATAACAGCATCAGTATCAATGTGGAGTGTGTTCCTGCCCAGGGGTGGAAAGTAACGAATTACATTTACTCACGTTACTGTAATTGAGTACTTTTTGTGAGTAATTTGTAATTTTCTAAGTAGTTTTTGAAATATGTAATTTTTACTTTTACTTGAGTACATTTTGACCCAAGTATTTTACTTCACTACATTTGAACCCCCTATCGTTACTGAGTACAATATTGATCGTGAAAAAAATTAAATGCGGGCGAAAAACCCCTGTGTCCCGAAAGTGAATGTCAATTGCATTACCTTGCCTTGTGCGTGCCTGCGCCCTGTCTCATAATTGGATCTACACAGTGGAAGATGGCTGTTGCTGACCAAGATATGGATATATGGATATGGAGAGATTTGTTGTGAATAGCAGGATCCTGCGGGCATTTTATTTTGAATTGTGGGATCCTGTGGGCACTTTATTTTGTGTGCATTTTGTGTTTTGAATAGCCTACTTTGATTCTGGTTTAATTTTCTTTATTCTAATTGTAGTGTTGTCAGTTGGACAATATGACTGAAAATAGTTTGCACATTACAGTACAGGTTGTGACTGTCCTTGTTGTCCTTGTATTGTGAGGAAGTAAGAGGATCATGTTACTGAGCTCAGCCGAGCTTTTACAAGTGTGGATGTGTAATTTAATATGCCTCTAAGTTGATTAAAACAACTTGTGCTGGATTTGATTCATGGCTCATCCTTTTTTTTTTGCATTAAATAACTGAAAGTAACTAAGTAACTTTTACTCAAATTCCATTTTAAATGATGTACTTTTGTACTTTTACTCGAGTAAATTTATACAGTAGATGGGTACTTTTACTTGTACTTTGAGTAGGATTTAAGCAAAGTAAAGGTACTTTTACTCAATTACAATTTTTCAGTACTTTTTCCACCTCTGTTCCTGCCGTTCTTTCTTTCTTTTTTTTCTATTCTTGTAATTACACACAGTTTAAGCATTTCTAACAAAATAATGACAAATACTTGCCAGAATTGTTTACTTTAATTTCTAATGAAAAAAGTTTAAACAAATTTACTTATAGGACATTTTCTGACACAATTATTGACAAAAAAGACAAAAGAACTGTTAAAAATATGATATTAAAGGGGTTAAATGATTTCAAGACTGTGTTAAAGTACTTTTTTGAACATTTTGAGCACACTGAAACAATATCACTAATACCCGATAATAATGATAACTGTGGTAATTTTGGTCACAATAACCGTGATATGAAATTTTCATACCATTACATCCCTAGTTAGGACATTACCAACATCTCGTGAAAATTTCGGCAAAATCGATCAAGCAGTTTTTGCGTATTCTCGCTAACAAACAAACAAACTTGCAAAGACATAACCCCCTTAAAAGCCCGGTAAAAATGTTTGATTTACTTTGAATAATTGGAAACATTAAACAAACAGCTCAGATGCAGAGTATTTTCTATTAATTTAGTAGTAATCACAGTAATAAAAATATCACTTATTTGGAATTGCCTTGAATCACTGGTGCTTGATGTTTCTCCTCTGCCCTCCCTACAGAAGTACATTTTGTTTCCAAGCCTTGCTATTCTTCTCTTTTGTCTTTGTATCATTTTCTTAGTTTTCTTGTTTTTTTTCTGACGTGTTTTCCTTTTTCCCTTGTCACTTTGTATTACCTGGTTACTGAAAATTGGGATACAAATAATCGTATCCTGCCTTCTCTGGAAGATTTTATAGTAAGTCTGAGATTAGCGCACATCAAACTGTTGTTTAAAGTAACTCTGTTGTATGACTGTTACTGCAGGACTGTGATCACACACTTCTCAAGTCTGCAAAAGTAAGAAATCCAGACTGCAGTCCACAGCATCTTGGTCACAGATGGCCCCAAACATTTCCACAAACCGATCATTTCTTGGAGAGAATAACTGAGAAATCAAACTGTCAGAAGAAAACTTTCATAAAAGATGAAAGACAGGTGATGGTTTCAGTGGATACGGACGTTTTAGGGCTATCATTCCAAGAATCTATGAAAAATACTGGCCTGAAGATTTATCATGTCATATTTCAAAATATCAGACGGCTACATCTGGAAAATCCCTAAAAGTTTATGAGATTTCCATTTCACTAATAATTTAGGATAAGTTTTATTCTCTTAAAGCAGTATGAGATATATGTTATGAAACTAAGCCTCGGTAATCCCTGAAATCAATCATACTCTGCTGCTATCACCACTTAAAATCATGCCTTCAAGAATGTCAGAGGTATTTTTGTCTTTGCAGGGAGTTTGGAGTCGACCGTGCCCACCGGCCCAGCAGCTGTTGCCCATTGGTATCGATGGCTGTCGCTCATGACCTTTGCAGCATCCGTCCATTCCTCACAGGCCTCTCCCACCGGCTGCTGACGGGTCGCGACAGGCTGCTACCTCTGGCCTGAGCAGCGTCGACGCAGAAGGTGAGCCGCGTCCACGTGACGAGGAGGAAACAGGAGGCCGGAGGGGTCAGGAGTGATTATTCTGGCCCGCTCTCTTTGAAAACAAAATAAGAAAATATTTACACAAACAGGAAGCTAAGTATTTCCTCCTGATTGGACACATGTTGAGGCGATTTGTTTCGCTCCTTCGCTTTCACTTAACAACATGCACAAACAGAGGCTGTTTTACCGTCAGGCAAACAGGGGCAGCTGCATGGGGCCTCGTACTCCAAAGGGCCTCAAGATGTAGTTATTCAAGGTGAGAATTAAATATGAGGTATGCCACATAAGCTGAGTTTATTTATTACCTCCACCAAGGAGGTTATGTTATCGGGAGAGTTTGTTTGTCCGCCCGTCTGTGAACAAAATAACTCAAAAAGTTATGGATGGACTTTGATGAAATTTTCAGGACATGTTCAGCATGGGAAAAGGAAGAAGTGATTCGATTTTGGTGTTGATCCAGATCAGCGTCTGGCTGCCATGACGAAAAATTTGATTTTTGTGAATAACTACTGAACTAAAATAGGTATCATTATCAACCCCATTTGGGACATGATGTAAAAGTTAAATAAAAACAGAATGAAATGATTTTAAATAATTTTCCTCTTCATAAATCAAATACACTGAAGACACAAGATATGTTTGAACTGATAAACTTTACTGTTTTTCCTGCAAATACTAACATATTTTTTAATTTGATGTTTGCAACATATTCCAAGAAAGCTAGGACAAAAGCCCAATTCCAATTAAGTTGGGACATGATGTAAAAGGTACAAAAAGAAAAAAACAGGAAACAAAGATTTGTCTAATCATGTTTAACCTATCTTCAGGTAAGTACACTGCATCAACATGATATTTAACTTTCAAACTGGTAAATTTTATTGTTTTGGTGCATTTATTCACTCATTTTGAATTTGATGTCTGCAGCATATTCCAAAAAAATTGGGACAGGTTCATGCTTACTGCTGTGTTACAGCACTTTTCCTTTTAACAACACTAAATAAGCCTTTGGAAACTAAGGACACTGTTCAGTGAAGCTTTTAATTTGATATCATTCTTGCTTGATGTACAACTTCGTTTTCTGAACAGCCCAGGGTCTCATTTGTCAAGTTTTGAGCTTCATAACGAGCCACATGTTCTAGTGGGAGACCGATCTTTTGTTGCCCATGTAGACCAATCAAGAGACTTGCTTTGATTGGTCTACAGGTTAACTCTGTGGTAACTGATCAGTCCAGCACTGCTCTGCATCATCATGTCAGTGGCTGCGTTTTTAACATCTCTGCACTGGGCATGCTGCCAACTAAAACAGATGACAGCACAGCGGTGTGACATCACACTGGTAGGTCTATTTAAGGAGACCTGGGGAACAAGACTTCTTGAGCAGCCATAAAGGTGGAAAAGGGAGAAGTCCAGGTGCTGATGACTTTCTGTAATGTTTATGAAAATTTTGGATCTCACAGAGGAAACATGTCAAACAAACTAAGACATATTAAACTCATGAAGCAGAATGTTGTAACTTTGAATGTCCCTCAAAAAGCTTTTGAGTAATTTGGGCCTCATATTGGTCTCTGCTTTGGGCCTCAGAGTTTTAAAGCTGCTCTTACACATACTGATATACAAACGAGAGCTTCTGCAGCTCAGTTAACCCTTCATTGTTGTTGAATTCTGGACACTGGAATGTTTCAGCCTGAACTTCAATCCCATTAATGTTGCGTTTTTGTCTGCCCTCGAGCCATGTTAGATCAACCATAATAAGTCGCCAGTTTATGGACCTTTGCTCCCCAAATGTCTACCATGTTGCTAATTGCGTACATCTGTGGCTGATGTTTGATGTTTTGTCTCAGTGTGCAGCTGTCCGTCCCGTTTCCAACAGCCCCTGGTTAAATGTGGCGTTACCCTCCGTTATCTGTGTCCAGCCTTTAATAAGAGTCATGCATGAGGTCTGTGATTCATGAAGAGGAATGGACTTTCTCTACAAACGCTTAGGGCTAGTAAAGCTATGAGACTATTATTAAAATGAAGGGAACACACTTATTATCCAGCCACACTTATTTCAACACAGGCTTCTAAAAAGTTGGATGTTTTGTAAAAGTTAAGAGAATTTGATCATTTTTATGTCACAAAAACTCCACAGTTGTGTGACAACACACTAACAACAAAATGTCAAATGTTGAAACTCTAAAGTTAAACAAATTTAAAGAAAATTGGAGCCCTTTTATAAATATGAAGTCAGCAACTCATTTCAAGTTTTGTTTTGATGATTTTAATCTTAAAACCAAACATTCGTTCACTTATTCATTTTCTGTTCTGGCTGTCCCTTTCGGGGTCAGGGGGAGCTGGAGTCTATCCCAACTGTCATTGGGCAAGAGGCAGGGTACGCCATGAACAGGTCGCCAGCCAATCGCAAGGCCACATAGAGAGACAGACAACCATTCACACTCGCACTTATATGTAAGGGCAATTTAGAGTCACCAAATAACCTGATGAGCATGTTTTTCATCTGTGGGAGGAAACCAGAGTGCCCAGAGAGAACCCACACATGCACAGGAAGAACATGCAAACTTCACACAGAAAGGCCCCTGTCCAACCCGGGGATCCAACCACTGACCTTTTCGCTGTGAAGCATGTGCACTACCTGCTACATCACCGTGCTGCCCCCAAAACCAAACAATAAGGCTAAATTTTATCAGTTAAACCAGGAAAATAAAAGCCAATAAATTCTGTTGGTTTAAAACAAATTAGTTTATATTCTTTTTTTTTTTCTCTCTCTCTCTTTTTTTTGATTCGTTGCTTTTTTTCACCAGCAAGTCCCCCTGAGAATTCAGTTCGCTTTGCAAAAGTGACCTGGCCAAGATACAAGTTATAACTAGAAAAGCACTCTGAGAGGGCAGACCTCCGCCAGCGCCACAGTCCTCACCCATATTATGATTTTCACCATAAATATTAGTCCTACCTTTATTTCATCTAAATATTTAGATTCCTTGACCATGAAAACATACCATTAGCAATTGGATTCATAATGATAAATATTTTATTTCAGTAGTTATTCACTCCTTCATTTTACGTCATGGCAGTTTCAGACGGTGATTCGGATCAACACCAAAATTGAATCAGTTCTTCCTTTTCCCATGCTGAACATTTCCTGAAAATTTCAACAAAATCCCTCCATAACTTTTTGAGTTATTTTGTACACAGACAAACAGACTCTCCCGAAAACATAACCTCCTTGGCGGAGGTAATAAAACAAATTCTTAGTGATTAATGTAGATATGTTTCATTTTTATCATCTTGAAATGCATTTTTCTTGTTTTTTTATTCTGGAAATCAGACTAAATTACACAATGGTAGGTTATTTTATCACCATATAGGGAACTAAAGATAAACTAGTGAGCCTCATAAAGTTAGGAGGAGGCCCTCATGTGGTCCCCAGGCTGCAGGTTGGCCTTCCCTGATGTGGGAGTTTGTTTGCTCCACAGTCTGGTGTCTCTGTTGTTGTATATTTTCTTCAAAATGTGTGACGGTTGATTGCAGCGGTGCAGTTGTTATTTTACCTTTAAGTCTTGTAATTCAGGTGAATGTGGCCTCTGAGATATTTTGGACCAGGAATGAGACTGAAACACTTGCAGGGTCTCACACTATCATTCAGTGTTTTAGTGTAACACATTTTAAATCCCAGTTTCGGGCTGTTTGTTTAACTTAGCTCTCATTAAAGTTTTGTAACACGGTCTTTAGTTTGTGTGTATCAGATAACAGCCGCCTGCACTACTGTACGCTGTCTCCCAGTGCCATCAGAGAACGGATCAGCACAAATGTGTACCCCAGAGAAACCCGATCCTGAGTAATTGTCAGGATAAGGCGAGGGATTGACCTCTGCCATGAGCCGTATTTTCTGAGACAACACACGCTTGAGCCGGCTTTGAAATCGCCTCTCCTCCAGGACCGGCGTGGCCCACGAGGAAGCTGGTCATCAACTTTTTAGTGTAGCTAAACAAAGCCTGTGGTAATTTCATTAGCTCGCTGTTACATTCTCAGCAAGCAGAGCCACGCTGCCCTCTGCTCCTCCAGACGCCGTCCCTCTGCTGGTGATGACATCACATGCCAGCAATGTGAGGCATGATGGGAGTTTGGCTGGACGGGGATGGGTTGCCTCAGCTACTATAGCACGGGGAGTTATGCTCATTAATGTGATCTCTCTGGAACGCCTCCAGGGATTTACCTCAAACTTTGCTTGAATGTCAACTCTGACTCCCAGATGAAACAGGTAGGTTTAGAAAGTCATGGGTCAACATTATCTCTTAGAGATACTTCATATTTATCTTCACGTTTTGCCCAAATGTCGAGTCTCTCACTGTTATTCACTGCAATCAAAGGTCAAGGTCACTGGGCATCAAGTGTGTTTCTTGAGTCTAAACAGCCTAAATGCTCCAGGGAGAGTATTTACTCCCGACACGTTTTTGTCAAATGATTAGCTTTGGAACGTCAGGGATCAAGGTCATTTGGCCGGTTGTTTATTTTTGCTCATGGATGCAAAACCTCAGAATCTATCAGAGCAGTTTTGTTTGCTTGAGATACACTGCGGGTTTTTCAGCGTGGCTGCTGCCAAACCTCGTAAACTCTCTGTTGTTCAAAAGCACCAGAAAAGGAAGTCAGACATGTGGAGTATCTGGTACTTTCAAAAAAACAAAAAAAACAATGCACGGACTCCCAAATGTAAATTTCCTCATTAAGCTGTCATTACTTCACAACCTGAGGATCGAGAGTCAGGTCAGCAGTCGGTCAGAGGGTCCCAGAGGCAACACGACACCATGGACGCTGAAAAGTTAATCGTGATATTACATATGGCACCAAACATCCTTTCTACAAGGATGTAGGCAGACAGAAGTGATATAAATCATGTAGCTTTAGGATTGGGACCAGCAAAGGGACCTTAGAGAAGTGAAGTGAGGTGCTTATTTCTTTTCTTAGGGGTTGTTTACACGAGGCCTAGGACGATCAAATCTGATACGTACATGGAAACGGAACCTGGATTGCTTAAATCCACAAACTTTTGAAGACAGGCTCCAGAGTGGAGAGTTTTCAATACCCTCTCCATGCAGCGCTGTGTTAACCCAAATCAGAGCGTTTCAGGGTGAAACAGCTGATGTCGCCGCATGCGCAGTACTCTTTCACATGAAGGCTGCGCATACCAGCTCAGGCCGTTGTGTGCTGCTTACTGTACTCGGTTTGTTATCCAGACAAAACCATCCAGACAGATATGTTGTCCGAAGTGATTTGTTGTTCAGAAAAGAAACTCCTGCGTTCTTTGTGTGTCCACTCGCTATTGTTGTTTGTGAAAAGTTTTACTTCTTCCCACATGTATTGTAGCAGCGCTGCATCTCTGCAAACCTACATCGCCATCTACCGAACTGGCATGGAGACTACAGCGGTTTCATTTGTCTCCAGCGTCTCCGTCTGAACGCGGATCAACTTGAATACGCAAAGGAAAAATCTTTGCATTTTTAAGTCAAAGAGTGTCTGTGTAAACGTAGCCCTAGTTTACAAGTTTTGTTACCGTGTGATATGGCGATTGACGTGAGAGCTTGAATGAGGCAAAGGGGTGAATCAAAGATGGCCGCCCTGGATGTAAATGTTATTGAGCTCCTGTAATATTCAGTTTATCTGCACTTCTGACTAGTACTTGTCGCACTAAATCAGTTGTCCTGTTATTTTTGCTCTTCATGTGGAGGCTATGCTAACAACAGCTAACAATAGCCTGGTAGGTCTGAGCGTCTTTTCTGACTTTATATCTGAACGCTGGTAACTGGGATATAACGTCATTCCTGCTTCTCCCAGTTCTGATGTAAATGGAGCGCAGCATTATGTTCTTTATGTTCTTCATTTATACAGCCCAATGGTGCTTTATAACAGATAAAGGCAATAAAATAGAAAAGAGAGAAAAAGTACAATAAAATAAAGTAAATGTGTCACCATGCTACTGGAAGCCATCCTAAATAAATATGTTTCCAGGCTAGACTAGAAAAGGCCCAGGTCAGAAATGAGACACATGTCATCGGGGAGCTTATTCCAGATCTTGGGAGCAGCAATGGAAAAATATTATTGCCTCATTTTGTATGAAATACCACAAAAAGGCTTTGAGGGTTTTCTTTAAACTTTGCATTCATGTTTAGTCTGACTCAATGTTTAAATCCAGTCCATTTTGGATGTCAAAGTCTTTGGGTCGCATGTTCATCCCTACTTGTAAAATAAGATGTGAATCACACCACAACAGCCCCCCTCTTGACCCACCACCACACCTTCAGTCCTCAGCCTCACAGAGGCATGTAGCACCAGGTTTTAGTTTTTTATTTGGATCCGTGTTTGTCAGTCACATCTAACAGAGCCAACTCCTCCCCTCCACTCATTTATTTAAACTCTGAATAAATCAATTTGTAAACTTCTGTTGTTGTCTTTGAGTCGTGGACCAAAAAGCAAATGTGCTTATTGTTATTGTTAGAGCATCCAAGAGCGTCACGGCCTGTGACTGATTCATGGAAATTGTTACATATTCATGTGGCCTGTCACAACATTTTTCTTTTATTCCAAACTCTGGTCCCAAACTTCAAATAACCAATCACACAGCCTCCTCCTCCCACGGCCCCCACGGCCCTCCATCCGTCCAGACATGGTGTGTTTGTGTCTCTGGTGTTGTGACAGCTCAGATCCTGCAGCGTTCAGCTTACATTCCTTTCATCCTACATCTCCCCGGGGGGTCAGCCCCACCTCTCCTGATCACGGCCCCAGAGTGAGGGGATCGGACAGATGCAGGAAGTCAGGAATCGACAGATGGTGGGCAAGTCCATGGTTGGCTGTCAGTCACGTCTCGTACAGTAAAGGTCCTCTCAGTCGTTGGTAACGCTTCATTTTATGGTCATTATTTTCACCATCATGTTGTTAAT